>JAJIBD010025445.1:0-210834 GCA_021461705.1 Cryptotis parvus | reverse complement strand
AACACTGGTATATATTTATACCTCATTAATGAATGCAGTCATTTTATATCTGTCCTTTTCCTTCTGACTAATTTCACTCAGCATGATAGTCTCCATGTCCATCCATTTGCAGATAAACTTCACAACTTCGTCTTTTCTGATAGCTGCATAGCATTTCATTGTGTGGCTGTAGCATAGTTTCTTTATCCAGTCTTCTGTTCTCAGGCACTCAGGTTGTTTCCAGATTCTGGCTATTGTGAACGGTGCTATGATGAATATAGGAGTGCAGTCAGAGTTTCTGTTGTGTGTTTTTGGGTCTTCAGGGTATATTCCCAGGAGTGGTATTGCTGTGTAAAATGGGAGCTTAATATCAAGTTTTTTTGAGGAATGACCATGTTGTTTTCCAAACAGCTGGACCAGTCAACATTCGCCCCAATAATGGATGAGAGTCCCTTTCTCCCCTCATCCACTTCAGCACTGGTTGTTCTTGTTTTTTTGCATGTGTGTCGGTCTCTGTGGTGTGAGATGATATCACATTGTTGTCTTGATTTGCATCTCCCTGGTGATTAATAATGAAGAGCACTTTTTCATATACCTTTTGGCCATTCGATATTCTTCTTTTTGTAAGTTTCTGTTCATTTCTTCTCATTTTTTTAGGGGGTTGGCTGTTTTCTTCTTGTAAAGTTCTAATTTTAATGAAAGATGGGAAATCTAAGAAGCTTAAAAATTTTGTCTCTCAAGATTCTCTTCAGGGCTGGAGTGATAGCACAGCGGGGTAGGGCATTTGCCTTTCACACGGCCGACCCCAGTTCGATCCTCGGCAGCCCACATAGTCCCCTGAGTACTGCCAGGAGTAATTCCTGAGTGAAGAGCCAGGAGTAACCCCTGACTGTCGCCAGGTATAACCCCCCCACCCCCAAAAAAAAAGTCTCTTCAAAAGAAGATAGAGGGCAGGACCGATAGTCCAGTGGGTAGGGCGTTTGCCTTGCATGTGGCGACCCGGGTTCGACTCGGGTTCGATCCCCGACATCCCATATGGTCCCCCAAGCACCGCCAGGAGTAATTTCTGAGTGCAGAGCCAGGAGTAACTCCTGAGTAACTGCCTGGTGTGACCCAAAAAGCAAAAAAAAAAAAAAAAAAAAAAAGATAGAAAAGGATTTTTTTCAGGTCCCATTCTGCAATGCTCAGGGGTTACTCTTTGTTCTGCACTCAGGAATTACTCCTGGCAGTGCTTGGGGACCATATGGGATGCCAGGGCTCAAACCCCGGGTGGGCCGTGTGCAAGCCAAACGCCCTACCCTCTGTGCTATTGCTCTGGCCAGCAGAAAGATTTTAAAGGTTTCACATGAAATTTAGTTTTTATCTAATGGAATGACCTACAATGAGATTCACAAGCGAACTACAAAGTTCTTAAAAAAAAAAATTGTTCCCCCACATAAACCCAGTGGTTTACAAAGCTGCTCATGATTATTTGCTACCAGCATTCACTATTCCAACACAAATCCTACCATTGTCTCCTTCCTTCCCACTTTGTCTCCGTTTTCCACTAACCCTCAAGCCTGCTTCCATAGAAGGCCACAGCAATTTATTCTAAATTACTTGTTACCACTAAATGGCTAAATGAATGATCAAAAAATATTTCAGTGAAAGAAAATTTGTGAAAAAAAATTTTAATATTTTATTATATTTTATTATACCACTGTGAGATATGCAGTTACAAAGATGTTCATGTTTGGGTCTCGGTCAGTGTTCCAGCACCCATCCCTCCACCAGTGCCCATTTCCCACCACCAGTGTCCCGGATTCCCTTCCCTCTCCCCTAGTATGCCTCTATGACAAGTTCTTTATCTTTTTTTCTCTTTCTCTTTCTCTCTTCCTTCTATTACACATTGTGGATTGCAATACATACATTTAGAGGTTATCGTGTATCTTTTTTGCCTGTATTCAATGCTCAATTCTAGGCTGGTATTTTATATATATATATATATTTATATTATATATATAAATATTTATATTTATAGGCTGGTATTTTATATATAAATATTTATATATATATAATATAAATATATATATATATATAAAATACCAGCCTATAAATGGATGGACATGGAGAGGACCATATTGAGTGAAATTAGCCAGAAGGAAAAAGATATAGAATGACTGCATTTATTTGCATTATATATATATATATATAAATGAAATAATAAATAAATAAACTGAAATAATTTTGATCATTCATATATATATATATAAAATGCAAATAAATGCAGTCATTCTATATCTTTTTCCTTCTGGCTAATTTCACTCAATATGGTCCTTTCCATGTCCATCCATTTATAGGCAACTTTCATAACTTCATTGTTCCTAACAACTGCATAGTATTTCATTGAGTAGATGAACCAAATTTTCTTTATCCAGTCATCAGTTCTCAGGCACACTGGTTGTTTCCAGATTCTGGCTTTTGTGAATAGTGCTGCTATGAAAATAAAAGTGCAGATGCTGCTTCTGCTGAGTGTTTTTGGCTCCTCGGGATATATTCCCAGGAGTGGTATGGCTGGTTCGAACGGGAGTTCAATTTCTCGTCTTTGGAGGAATGTCCATATTGTTTTCCTAAAAGGCTGTACCAGTTGACATTCCCACCAACAATAGATGAGTTGTTTCTTTCTCCCCACATTTGTTGTCCTTGCTCTTTTGGATATGTGCCAATCTCCGTGGTGTGAGATGATATCTCATTGTCATTTGATTTGCATCTCTTTGATGATTATGATGATAAACATTTTTTCATATGTCTTTTGGTCATTCAAACTTATTTCTTGTCGAAGTTTCTGTTCATTTCTTCTCCCCATTTTTTGATGGGGTTGGCTGTTTTCTTCTAGTAAAGTTCTTCTACCAGTGCCTGATATATCCTGGATATTAACCCCTTATCAGATGGGTATTGGGTGAATATTCTTTCCCATTCTGTGGACTGTCTTTGTATCTTAGTCACTGTTTCTTTTAAGGTGAAGAAGCTTTTTAGTTTCATGTAGTCCCATATGTTTATCTTTTCTTCTAGTTGCTTTGTTAAGTGGTGTTTTATCTTTGAAGATGCCTTTAGCTTCAATGTCTTGGAGGGTTTTTTCCTATATTTTCTTCAACATACATTATGGATTCAGGTCTGCTATTGAGATCTTTTTTAGTCCATTTCGATCTGATTTTTGTGCATGGTGTTAGAGAGAGGTCCAAATTCATTATTTTACATGTAACTGCCCAGTTTTCCCAGCACCACTTGTTGAAGAGACTTTCCTTGCTCCATTTCGGTACTTTTTGCTCCTTTATCAAAGATTAAATGATCATGTGTTTGAGGATTGGTGTCAGGATATTCAACTCTATTCCATAGGTCCACAGGTCTGTTTTTATTCCAGTACCATGCTGTTTTAATTACTACTGCTTTGTAGTTTGAAATTGGGAAATGTGATGCCTCCCATCTTCTTTTTCCCAAGGATTGCTTTAGCTATTCGTGAGAGTTTGTTATTCCATACAAATTTCAGGAGTGTTTAGTCAATCTATTTGAAGAATGCCATGAGTATCCTTATAGGAACCGCATTGAATCTGTATAAAGCTCTGGAGAGTATTACCATTTTGACAATGTTGATTCTCCCCATCCATGAGCAGGGAATATGTTTTTTTATTTCCTCATGTCCTCTTTTAGAAAATTTTAACTCACTATGGGACATTAAGTTCTTGTTTACTGAGTTTACTGAGTTGTTGCAATATATGCCTTCTGTGTTCTTTTAGCTGTTCTGTGTTCTTTTATCTTTTTAGATTATGGGAAGCAGGGAGGGTCAAATGCCCTCAGGTAATTTCTTCCAGCACCTCATCTAGGCCCTTTTATATGCTAATGTCTTGAGCCAAGATCTGCCTGGAAAAGCCTTTATAGGGTAGAGAAGGGGGTTTCTGAGATGGCATGTCTCTGTACCAAAGACTAATACTAATGCCAGTTAAATATTTCTCCAAGCCTTCACAAGAGTCTCGTCTACTTCACGGTAGTTTTGTATTTTAGTTGTCTTTGAGTTATCAGGGAGCCATGCTTGCTTGCTTGGAGGCGAACAGCATTTCTCTCTGGTCTAATTATTTAGAGATCCAACATGGCCAGGCAAATATGCTGGTAAGATCTAGCTAGTCCCATGATGATTGTGGTAGCATGAGAGAATATTTATACCAGTCAGTATAGAATACATGGTCAGATAAACTGCCACATTTAGACTACCCCCTATCTATGAAGTGACTTGCAGGAGGCAATCCAGGGCAGATGCAGAGGCTCTTAGAGGAGTCCTGCAACAGTAAGCCACTGATGGCTTGGTTTGGTTTGGTTTGGTTTGGTTTGGTTTGGTTTGGTTTGGTTTGGTTTGGTTTGGTTTGGTTTGGTTTGGTTTGGTTTGGTTTAGTTTGGTTTGGTTTGTGGTGCTGGGACTTGAACCTAGGTCCTCGTAAATGCAACGCACTCTACCACTGAGTCACATCCTAGACCTTTTTGTAATTGTATGTTTCACTGTGGTATAATACAAAATTTAAAAAAATTATGTTATTATACCACTGTGAGATATACAATTACAAGATGCTCATGTTTGAGTTTTGGTTCTACAGTGTTCCAACACCCATCCCTCCACCCATGCCCATTTCCCACCACCAATGTCGGACTTCCAGCCTGCCTCCATGGCAGGTTTCTTTATCTCCTTTCTCTCTCTCTCTCTCTCTCTCTCTCTCTCTCTCTCTCTCTCTCTCTCTCTCTCTCCATCTCTCTATCTCTCCTCTCTCTTCCTCACTCTTTCTCCTTCTTTCTTCCCTTTCTTAAACGTTGTGGATTGTAATACATACATTTAGAGGTTATCATGTGTATCTTTTTGCCTATATTCAATGCTCAGTTCTCAAATGGTTCTATCATTTTCAATGAGTATCAGCACACTCTTCCCTTCTCTGTCTTACCTAGCCTCTGTCTCCCACATGTGTTGGATGTCAGGTTTAGCTAGTTTGGGAGCTTTGCTGTTTTGCCCACTCACAGCTTAATCTACTTAATCCAAGTTTCATTCTAATGAGATCTCTCTTCTATTTAAACACTGCTAGAGGGTGTGTCAGTTACAGAAGTCACCTTGGCTCTGAATAACTTCTGACTTATCCATCTACTAAGACTTCTGTTTTCTAGACTGGGCACAGCTCCTCTTTATACCCACTGCACCCAGCGTGGGACAGTTAGAATTTACCAGGAGACTACCACTGTGGCTACGTTGAGACTATCGTTTAAGATTATAGGAAGGATCATACTAGTTTGCCCTCAAGCAGGCAAGCATGACCCTTTCAGTATACAGAGCGGGAGATACTCAGAATCACCCTGGTGCAGATAATAAATAAGAAGGACCTTGTGGGTACCATCTAGATTACATGAAGCTCATGAAATGAAGATGTATTACTTCATACCAGCTCTCTCTCTCTCTCTCTCTCTCTCTCTCTCTCTCTCTCTCTCTCTCTCTCTCTCTCTCTCCAGCGTTTTACATAAGAGATAATCTTGGTAGAAGGGATTAGTTCTTGGCGTAACCTTTGTTTATACCTGAAATAGGGTGTGGCACCACCCTTCTATACTCTGTTGAGGGTTCTTTGCTGACACTACCCTCCCTGGATTACTTTGGTGTATATAAGGGGACTGACTTGAGGCCCCTTGACTTTTTGCTCCTTCTTTTGGGTAGGACTCCTCTTGGGTAAGATCCTCTCTCTTTGGTGGGAGACTTAGGCTTTTTGTATGGTCTAAGTTTGGACCAGAGCTAGAGTTCTTTCATTGTATTGGATTGCTGTGGAAGAGCTTTTGTACTATTTAAAAGCCCTTATGGAATTGCACCGATTCATGAGTTTTCATCTGTTCCCCGGCGTCCTCGGAGGTAGAAGAGAACTTCTGTCCTGACACTGTTGGGGACCCCAGCAGCATCCCCAACACACATGTTTGTGGTATACCAGGTTTTGAGATATCACGCGGGCGTCTGTACACCATGGGGATTGGGCTGTGTCCAGCTGTGGAGTCCAGACCCCGAGGATGATTATAGTTGTGTTGCGTGAAGTTTTCTGGGAGCCTGGCAGAGGGCAGTCCAAGGAGCAAAAACCTGTCCCCACTCCAAGATGTCCCATCAGTCTAGCACAGGGCTGGCAGGCAAAGACTCCGCCCTGCACCTGATTACCTGGTGTCCAGCCAAAAGCCCCAGCAGCAGTTCTGGGCGGGGCCACCAGGACTTTTTGGAGGGAGCTGAGGTGGGGAGAGGTGGCCCCAGTCCAGGCTCCCTAAAAACCTGGCTTGCATAGTTGCCAAGTCCCACATGCCTGGGCTTGAATTCGGCTTCTCTCTTGGGTCGGGCTCTGTCCAACTGTGGAGTCCAAACCATGAAAATGGCAGCTATTATGGTGAGCGAGTTTCATATGGCTACTTCTGAGGCCCTACTGAGGTGATGGGCTGGGACTAAAACCCATCTTCCCTCCCGGGTGCATCATGGTCAGCTGAGCTAGGGAGAGCCGAATGGCAGCTCTTCCCTGTGTGTCTGAGTCTCTGCATGATGGTCGATAGCACTGAGGCAGTTCGTGGGTGGGTCCACCAGGCCTCCTGGTTGGGACAGAGAGGGAAAGGGGGACTCCAACTCCATCTCCATGAGCGCCCAGTGACTTTCACCTCTGTGTACTGCCTACCTGGGCTTGAACTCAGCTGCTCTGCTGAGCCGGGTTTGAGATCAGCTTCTCTCTTGCTTGGGGTGCTGATGAGCTGTAGAGTCTAGACCATGAAAATGGTGGCTATTATGGTAAGTGAGTTTCTCTGGCTGCTTCTGAGGCCCTACCGAGGTGATGGGCCAGGACTAAAACCCATCTTGCCTCCTGGGAGCCTCATGGTCAGCTGAGCTAGGGGAGAGCCGGAGAAGCAGTTCTCCTCCGTGTGTCTCCATCTTGTTTTTTTTTTTTAATCAATGTTTTCAACTTTAAAAAAATGGGAAATGTAGTTTCAAAGATTTTACATTACTCTGCAAGATCTAAAAATAACTTATTCCCAACTTGAAAGGGGGAACTTGAAACCTAGAAACACTCCTATATTCCTTGAACTGGGAGATAAAGTTCTCTCAGCCCTGACTAAATATTTTCTCTCAGTGAAGGATGCCTGCACAATTCTTTCCCAACTTTGGCCTAAGACTGGCTCATTTCCCCCTTTTTTTTCTTTTTGGGTCACACCTGGCGACAATGCTCAGGGTTACTCTGGCTCTGCACTCAGGAATTACTCCTGGCCATGCTCAGGGGAACATATGGGATACTGGGGATCAAACCTGGGTCGGCGGCATGCAACGTAAATGCCCTACCCGCTGGACTATTGCTCCAACCCCTCATTTTCCCTTATGCATGTTTCTGGAGCTATTTCTTGCCCCAAACATACAATTTGCTCCTGTGCTTAAAAAAACTTCTGAACTTATTTTTTAAACTTTTTTGGGATCACACCAGGGATGCTCAGGGGTTACTCTTGGCTCTGCACTCAGGAATTACTCCTGGTCCTTGGGGGGACCATATGGGGTGTGGGAACTGAATCCAGGTTGGCCACATGCAAGGCAAATGCCCTACTCATTGTGCTATCAGTCTGTCCCAACCTTCTGAACTTTTTTCCTTTTTGGGGCCATACCTGGCAATGCTCAGGTGTTACTTGTGGCTCTGCACTCAGGAATTACTCCTGGCAGTGTTTGGGGAGACCATATGGGATGCCGTGATTGAACCCTGGTCGGTCACGTCATGCATGGCAAATGCCTTACCCACCGGGTTCTCACTCCAGCTCCTTCTGAACTTTTAAATTTATTCCAAGTATCAGAACATAACTGGGAAATGTGGCTCACCTGCTTCTGGGTCAGGTCACAACAACTAAACTAAGCAACAAAAAAGGATGCTTCTTAGGCAGTGAGGCAACCTCTTTCTGCTACCTTTTGGGGTGTGTGTGTGTGTCTGTATGTGTCTGTGTCGTGTGTGTTGCTGGGGAACCAACTCCTCCCAACACACATTAGCACACAGTACATAATGTGTGTCGTAGGCACAAACATTACGTAATAGGGCCTGGTAGCAGCTTAATGGCAAAGAACCGACCTTGCAAGTGTGATCCAACGGTTTAATCTCTGATACTGCTCTCTGCTCTCTGAGAACTATCCCTATGACACTGTGTTGTGGTATTCCCAGGATCAGAACCCAATATGCAATCTTTCCACACTGCCACCAAGTATATGTGAGCACTAGGCCACCCCTGGCAAGCACCCTAACCAAATGGTACAGACCAGGGGAGCAAGTGTGCAAGCACAGCAAACAAGGGTGGAGAAAAACAAACAATCAAACAAACATGCCTGTGCAACCTCCAGTCACCAGCATAACAAAAAGGGAAGAGAAAATACGTTTTAAAAATACACTTCAGGGGCCTTAGCAATAGCACAGCTGATAGGGTGTTTGCTTTGCACATGGCCCACCCGGGTTCGATCCTTGGCATCCCATGTGATTCCCAGAATACTGCCAGGAGTAATTCCTGAGCAAAGAGCCAGGAGTAAACCCTGAGAATTGCGAGGTGTGACCCAAAAAGGAAAAAAAAATTAAAATTAAAAAAATACACTTCATTCATGAGTCCACTATGTAAAGTCCCACTGACTTTCCAGAAATTTTAACCCTTTTAAGGAAGTCTCCTGTCATGTAGATCACTTGATCACTTGAATCCCGTTATTCATCGATTTGCTCGAGCGGGCGCCAGTAACATTTCCATTGGACCCTATCACGTGCCAATGCAGCCCAATGGCATCTGGTTGATTCAGGAATACGAAGAGCCTCAAACCGTTCCTTCAGGGTCTTGACAAGGAAGTCTGACCATCTTGTAGGTGGGCGGTCACGTGATCTTTTGACATCCCGTGGGATCCAGTCGGAAATGGCTCTAGTCCAGCGGTCATCTCCAAATCGCATTCCATGTCCAGCCCATCTGATTTTCGATGCCTTGGCAAATGAGACAGCATCCCTGACTCTGGAATAGCGACAGAGGTCGGAGCTCTGGATTCCTTCTCTCACTTGAGTGAGTCGTGATATTCCAAGCATAGCTCTTTCGATTCCTCTCTGGGAGACCGAATAGCATTCTCATCCTGCTTTTGTAGGGCCCAGGTCACTGAGGCGTATATTAATGCAGGGAGAATGGTGGAGTCAAAGAGATGTGCCTGGAGCCGGAGGTTCTTTGTCCTTTCAGCTATTTCTTCGATGCCTTTGAAGGCATTCCAGGCCCCTCTCTTCCTCCTGCGCAGCTCAGGTTTTAGGTCACAGCAACTAAACTAAGCAACAAAAAGGATGCTTCTTAGGCAGTGAGGCAACCTCTTTCTGCTACCTTTTGAAGTCTTCATGTTGACTTCTCGACCTAGGTACACATAACTGCTGCATTCAGAGATGTCTGTTCCATTGAGAGTGAATGGGGCCTCTGGAATTAGTTCATTTATCATAAACATAGTTTTCTTTAGATTCAGCTATAGACCTATCTTTCCGCGTTCTCGGTCGAACTCAGCCCGCATTTGTGCCACTTGGCTAATGCTTGGTGTTATTAGAATGATATCGGCAAAGCGGAGGTGGTGTAGTTGCAGACCATCTATCTTCACTCCCATTCCGTCCCATTCTAATTGTCACATGATGTTCTCGAGGGTGGCACTGAAGAGTTTTGGTGAAATGGTATCAGCCTGTGAAACACCTCTTTTGACATCAATGATCACTTCCTTGTAGAATGGTGAGATCCTGGTGGTGAATCAGTAATACAGCTCACGAAGGATCTTGATGTATTGGGTTTGAACGCCCTGTTTGGCTAGGACTTCGATGACTGCTTCAGTCTCCACAGAATCAAAGGCTTTCTTTAAATCAATGAACATGAGACAGAGCGGCATCTGTACTTCCTACAAACTTCAATGAGCTTGGTTACCGTGCGGATATGATCGATTGTGCTGAATCCTTTCCGGAAGCCAGCTTGCTCACATGGTTGTCCTTCATCTAGTGTTCTGCCAATTCTGTTCAGGATGACTCAAGTGAACAGCTTGTAGATGACGGACAACAGGCAGATGGGCTATAGTTGCCAATGTCGTGAATGTCTCCCTTCTTGAACAGTAGAACTGTCCTGCTGGTTTTCCATTGGGAGGGCACCTTGAATTCGGACAGGTATTGTGTGAAGAGCCGAGCTAGTGTATTGATGAGTACTGATGGCAGATTCTTCAGGTGTTCGGATCTGACTTTGTCTGGGCCTGGTGCTATTCCCTTCTTTACCTATGAAATGGCATGTCGGATTTCAGAAGGGAGAACATTGGGAATGACATATCCACCCTGTGGAATTTGGTATGTGGGCAGGTGGACGTGGCTATCAAAGAGATCTGAGTAGAAGTCCTGGATAATCTTCTCCATTGCCTTTCTGGAAGATGTTATAGATCCATCAGGGCATTGGAAGGCAGTCATCTTGGTCTTATAGTTGGCGAAGGTCAGTTGGGTGGTGAGAATGCTTTAACCAGCTTCTGTTGCATCTTCCAGTATTTCTGCTCTTCTCTCTTTGATGTCTTCCTTTATCGCTTCTCTGTACCCCTTTGCAAGCTTGGACATTAGGAAGCTTGTCATGTAGGTATACAATACAAAGTGTTGGCCTTCTAAACAGTGCAGGAAGGATAAGTTAAGATAAAAATGTGAGGGGCTATATCATAAGGGCATTGGCACTACACAAGCCTAACTATCTCTGCAGAGAGAAGGAGAACATAAAGAGCAGTTTGCACTCTGAGAAATGCCTAAGTACACTTCTTTTGTACCTGGGCATTACTGTGTCCATGGTCTGAGTAATGATATTTTACAATGAATATCTCAGTTCCCAAACGCTGCTGCTGTATGGGCAAGGTTCAAGTATAAGCTAAACAGAGCATGATTCTATAACATTCTTAGCATAGCCCTGGCTATGTGGATATGACGATCCAGATGCACATAGTTTCCTGGCACCACTAGGAGCAAACAACCCCTGAGCACCAAGCCAGGAGTAACTCCTGAGCACTACCTGGCATGGCCCCCCCAAACGAATAAACAGCACTAAACCCCAATTACTTCATCTGGCTCCAGGACATTGCCCCCTGAAAATGATCTGTTCAAACCTGTATGATAAGCAAATTGATTGTACGCTATACTTCATACATATTTAAGACAAATTTTTAAGATTCTCTAAATATTTAAAATTTATAATTTAAAAAATGCAAATTCTCTTTAAGTATAAATATTGGAAACTATTTTCAATTTGGACAAACGATACAAATAACATTAAATATAAATTTAAAATTAAATCAAGGGACTGGAGCCATGGTACAGAGTTTAGGGTGTTTGCCTTGCATGTGTCCAACCTGATTTTTTTTTTTTTTTTTTTTTGCTTTTTGGGTCACACCCGGCAATGCTCAGGGGCTACTCCTGGCTCTTCACTCAGGAATTACTCCTGGCGGTGCTGGGGGGGACAATATAGGATGCCGGGGATCAAACCCGGGCCGGCATGGGCCAGCTGCGTGCAAGGCAAACACCCTACCCGCTGGGCTATCGCTGCGGCCCCGTGTCCAACCTGATTTTGATCGCTGACATCCCATAAGTTCCCCTGATGACAACCAGGAGTAATTCCTGAGTGCAGAGCCAGGAGTAACCCCTGAACATCATCGGATATGATACAAAGAGAAAAAATAAATAAATAAATAAATAAAATATAGATGAAAAATATAATGTTTCTATTTTTGGATGCAAAAACACAAAATATATAATATATCATTATATTTCTCCTTGGCATTTCTAAATCTATTTATTTTAAACTTAGATTTTTTCCCCAAGCCACTATTTTTTACTGCTTCTTGACACAAGTTTGATCTTCCTCCAAATGATTTTTCCACTAATATTTCTTGAGATGATCCATTTCTCGTAGAAGTTCATTCCCTTAGATATAAAGGCATTACCTGAACCAAATTATCTTATGGCCCCCCATACAAAGCCTGGCAAAGAATCAGCTACCCATGTGCTAATACACAGTTTGGTATAAGGACAAGAGCAATGACTATTGGTGTGGACCTGACAGTCTCCATTAAAAAGTCTTCATACGTAAAGAATATTGTCATCGTAAACATCCAGTCAGTTAGACTTAAAAGTATAGTAAGGGAATAATAAATGGCCAAAGGCGAAAGATCTTGAGAACTGGTCAGGGGTAGGGCAAGTGGGGACCCTGAGACAATGGTGAAGGGAAGCGGAATCTCTTGTGGGTAGCATGGTGTTGGGACACTGTCTCCACAAAACTCATTAACAGTAGTGTAAATCATGATGGATAAAATAGAATTTTTAAAAGTCTATTGTGAGTGTGATGGGGAAAAAGAAGAAGTATGACTGCCCAAAACAGGAACCAGAGATACAGGTCTAAAAAAACATTAGAAGTTTAATGTCCCAACAAAAAGTCTGAAGTAGGTATTCATGGATTCACAATATTGTCCAAACCCTACATTCACGCTACCTCTCACCCAATGTTCATGCTGTCTTTACCGTGGATCTCTATGTAGAAACCCTCATTGTTAAGACTGTTACTGGTGCTTTAGTCTACGGGCCTGCACACACATTTAACCCAGAACAAAGGGAATAAAAGAAAAATGGAAAAAAGGGGGAATTGGACCAGGGCGATAGTCCTGTGGGTAGTGCGCTTTGCCTTACACGGCCGGCCCATGCTGGCCCAGGTTCGATCCCGGCATCCCATATGGTCCCCGAGCACTGCCAGGAGTGATTCCTGAGTGCAGAGCCAGGAAAACCCCTGAGCATTGCCGGGTATGACTTGAAAAGAAAAAAAAAAAAAAAAGGGGGGGTGGAAATCTCCTGATAGGTTCTGCCCATCTCCCTGAAAAGATGCTCCTCTGGATGTACCCAACTGCTATGCTGACATCTGTAATCTGGAACTTGGTTGCACAACCATTCCACCTATAGGGAGGACTTTCTCTTAGGTATCTTGCAAATTAGGTTTATTGTTACCCCCAGTAAAATCCGGGTTCTTGGAACAGGAAATAATTCAGGATGAGAGTAAGTAAAAGGCAGCCTTTGTCATGGACCACTTTTGACTCTTATAGCAGAATCCAACATAGTCTTCCCTGCATTTGTTTTGGAGCCTAGAGTAAAAAAGGGGGAAAGAACAATGCATTCTCAATAGCTGCGCCCCTGAGCAGTGCTGGCTGTGGCTCTAGAAGCTCTCAAGCATCCCTACCCTTACCGCAGCTCTGCTGGGACTGCCTGGGTAATTCCCAACACTGCAGGACACAGGCAGAATTGCATCCTTGGGCCCTTGCACTGAACCACTGGCCCAGTTGGCCAGAAATCACTGAGAGGGGGCGGAGCGATAGCACAGCGGGTAGGGCATTTGCTTTGCACGCGGCTGACCTGGGTTTGATTCCCGGGCATCCCATATGGTCCCCGAGCATCTCCGGGAGTAAATCCTAAGTGTAGAGCCTGGAGTAACCCCTAAGCATTGCCAGTAGTGACCCAAAAAGAAAAAAAAAGAAATTACTGAGAAGGACCCAAGGCCCACCAAGCACTCCACACACATCAGAAAAAAGAAAGAAAAAGAAAAGGAGCAAATAACTAGGTGCAACCCATTCTCCGGGGAATGAATGCCAGCAAGAGGATCACTGGCAGTTGCCAACCACAATAACCAAAGCCTATGTTTCCAGCATCTCATTTCAAAAACTTCAATGTAAAAGACTGCTACAAAGATGTAAAAGTCTGTTTGGAATCTCTCATTGTGTGTTTCTGCATAACACCTAGGCCCTCTTCCAGGTAAGAAGTCCCAAGCAGAGCTTGACTAAAACTTTTGAAGCCATGTCCTTTTTTTTCTGATCTTAAATGTAGAGCTACCCAGTTAGTAAACTACAAATGGATGCAATTTCATTCCAGACACTGATTTTTTTTTTTTTTTTTTTGCTTTTTGGGTCACACCCAGCGACGCTCAGGGGTTTTTCCTGGCTCTGCACTCAGGAATTACTTCTGGCGGTGCTTGGGGGACCATATGGGATACCAGGGATCGAACCCGGGCGGCATATGCCAGCCGCGTGCAAGGCAAACGCCCTACCCACTGGGCTATAGCTCCAGCCCCAGACACTGATTTCTTATCCAGAGGGTATGACAGAGCATTCCTCCATCCTACCAATGTGCAAGAGTTTAGTTAAAGAGATCTATGACCATCTAGTAACTCCTTCAGCACCCTGCTCAGAACACACAAAAATAAACTCAAAAGGGGCTGAAGAGAGAATGTAGCCGGTAAGGTGCTTGCCTTGCATGCCACTGACATCTTGTTCCCAATCCCTTGTAGACAGTATGGTCACCCAGGCCCACCAGTGTTGGGGACCCTGGCCAGCAGCCCCCGGCACGAATGAGGAAGACCTAGATCTTGCCGGACTTCATCCCTGCGGAAAAAGGAGAGGGATGGACTTGAGAGAAACTCTGCCTGGCCGCTGCTGCTGAGAAAGGAAAGAAAGAAAGACACTGAGGCAGCAGGGAGTTCTGGATAGCAGTACTCATTTTACTGAAAGCAGTTTAACCCTTTTATACAATATTTGGGTGGAGGGGGTACAAGCACAAACCACATGGCATTGCAAGCTCCTGGGCCATTGCAACCGATAACAATCACAGATTTAGCATTTGCAAGGTTACATTTGCAAGTTAACAATCATTGATTTACATATTCCTGTGATCAGAAGACCAGGCACATTATGCCTCACCTAAGATGTAAATCTTTAGCCTGCCTGTCTCCCATTGGATAAGCACAGATGTCTTTCACATGGGTGTAACCGCTTGAGCATCCGGAGCTCCACTGCCTTAAGAACAGGGCCCATCTCTGGGCCCCATCTTCCAGGGCCTTAGAGCAGAAAGTGCCAGTCCCCAATACTCGCTGCTTAGAGCCCAACACACCAGGAGTGATCCTGAGTGCAGAGCCAAGAATAGTAAACCCTGAGCACAGCTGCTGTGGAAAAAAAATACCCTAACCAAAACAAAAAAATGACTCAGCATTAGGGCCAGAGAGATAGTGCAGTGGGCAGGGTGTTTGCCTTGCACGCGCTGACCTGGGTTTGATCCCTGGCATCCCATATGGTCCCCCAAGCACTGCCAGGGCTGATTCCTGACTACAGAGCCAGAGACTGAGCATCACTGGGTGACCCAAAAAAGACCAAAAAAAAAAAAAAAAAGACTGAAGAGCTCTTCTTTGGAGAACATTGCTAGCACTATAAGTAACCATTTTAGTCATACATTAGGTGATAAAACATCAAATTAAGGGAAGCAAATTCAAGTTTATTATTAAAATTTTAAATATTTTATTGGAATTATCAGAGAAATCCAATGTCTTCCTTAACAATATCTTGTATTGTACTTTTTTGGGTAAAGGGTTGGACCATACCTATCTGTGTTCAGGGCTTACACCTGGCTCTTTGCTCAAGAATCACTCCTGGTAAGACTTAGGGGATATATGGGATGCTAGGGACCAAACCTGGGCCAGAAACATGCAAGGCCTTACCCTCTATCTTTCCAACCCCTTATATTGCATTAAACTTATTTATCATTATTGCAATGTGAACACAATATAGCAGATAGCTTTCCAAGCTCCATATAGAATATACTAAAGCCTCTCCAGTATATCTCAAATTTTACATATGCATCACTTGTATCACTTGTCTTCCTGTTTTTCATCAATTTGCTCAAGTAGGCACCAGAAACAGCTCCATAGTCCTGTCACATGCTAGTGTAGCCCAAGGGCGCCCATCGCTCCAGGAATACAACCTCAAACCACTCCTTCAGATCATGGGAATGAGGTCTATAATTGTTGCTGTTGCTTGGCATATCAGATTTGACAAGGGTAGCTTGCCAGGCTCTGCCATGCGGTTGGGATACTCTTGTAGTTGCCTCTCATCTCATGCATTTATTGTGAACCACAACGGGGAAAGATAAGTGATGCATAACCTAAATAAATTTAGAAACTGCTTCAGAGCAAGTTGCCTGCTTGTGGTGCTTACTTACTTGTTAGTTGTCAACTTTGTACTTAACCTTTTATAATATTTTCTCCAAGCCTCAGGGTAATCAACATGCAAATTATATTTCACTGACTGCTCGCTGTTCAGCTTATTATGATCAGCAATGTTGGGCCCTGGGAAAGACGAGAAGGTGAAGGGGAGGAAAGCGCTTTTCTCAATTGCATCAGCTGCTCTAATGCAAAGAGCTCAAAGTGGCTGCAGAGGCAGCAGCCCAGGCATAGAATATGTTGATGGTAATACACCCTAGAGCTTGATATAGATTCAATGTGGTCCCTATAAGGACACCACAACATTCTTCAAAGAAATGGACCAAACACTACTGAAATTTGTATGGAATAATAAACCCCCATGAATACGTAAAGCAATCCTTGGGAAAAGAAGATGGGAGGTATCACAAAGCAAGACGTAATTAAAATGGCATGGTATTGGTATAGAGACAGATCTATAGAGTGAGGTGCCTGCCATAGAGGCAGGTTGGGGGAGGACGGAGGGAATGTGGGGAAATTGGTGGTGGGAATAGGGCGCTGGTGGAGGGACAGGTGCTAGAACACTGTAAGACTAAAACCCAATCATGAACATCTTTGTAACTGAGTATTTCATGGTGGTATAATAATAATAACTTTTATCGCTTGTCTTCCCATTGTTCATTGATTTGCTGGAATGGGCACCAGTAACATCTCTATACATCCTGTTGCATGCTAATGTAGCCCAAGGACATCTGCTTGCACCAGGAACACAAAGAGCCTCAAACCATTCATTCAGGTCATGGAAATGAGGTCTATAATTGTTACTGGGTTTTGGCATATCAAATATCAAATACGACACAAGCAGCTTGCCAGGTTCTGCTGTGTGGGTGGTATACTTTCGGTAGTAGGCTCTCAGTTAGTGCATTTACTGATGAACTGCAAAGGGGAGAGATCGGCTTATCTCTTGGGTGGAGCTCTGATAAGCTGTGGAGTCTGGATATTGAAAATGGCAGCCCTCATGGTGTGGGAGTTCCTCTGGCTTCTTGCAAGGCTCTATTGGGATGGTGGGCCAGGGCTAGAACCCTCCTTCCCACCCAGACGCCTCATGATCAGCTGAGCACAGAGAAATCCAGTAGCAGCTCTGCCTCATGTATCTGTGTCCTAATAATAATAATAATGATAATAATAATAATAATAATAAACAACAGAATATGCTGATTATCATAACAATTCCCCTTCCTGAGGTGGCAATATCTCCAGGGTGCCTGGTCTGAAGAAAGAAGAGCTTTCAACTGCTATGTATTACCCCTTCCTCCTGATCTTGTGGACCCTCAACACTAGGTAAAGAATTCCCTACATTAAATCTCTCATGTTTGAAACACTCATTAATTTCAGACCCTAGCACTGATATGTCAGACATAGTTGATCATCTATCACAGGGTGTGAGCCCTTGAACACCGCTTCCCAGATATTCCTACAACCCCTAAATCTCCCCCATCCCAATCCAAAGCCATAGGCAAGTCTCGATTGACTGGATGAGGATTTCTATTTCAAAACTGACCTTGAGGGGCAGAATGATAGTACATCAGGGAGCGCATTTGCCTTGCAAGCGGCAGACCCAGATTCAATCCCGGTATTCCATATGGTCCCCAGCACCTCCAGGAGTAATTCCTAAGTGCAGAGCCAGGAGTAAGCCCTGGTCATTGCCGGGTGTGGCCCAAAGAGAAAAAAAAATCATAAAACCCTGATCTTGAAGTCAAGAAAATAACCCATGTTGCTGATCTCTTTGGAATTACAATCTCATCTCTTTGGCGTCTCATTACTTAGTTATTATCACTAACAGATTCGCATCCCGTTAGAAACTATGACATCTAAACAGCATGCTGAATTCATTTATCCAGCTAGCCTGAATTACAATTAATAAGTATTACCATTTCCCTAGAGTTAAGGAAAAACAAGAATCTTCATATGTCCCTTTTCTTGGCTCACCAGATAATGAAGAAATGAGGTGATTTCTTCTTATTTTATCACAGTAAAGGATCTTAAAATACACATTGCAACTCCAGAGATATAAAAATATTCCATTTTTAGATTCAGTACTAATTGACTAGTTGCACTCTGAGATGTCTGCAGTGTTTTCAGAAATGTCAACTATTGGATAAAATAGCATGTGAATTATATTCCACTCTTAAAATACACAAATGTTTACAGAAAAAAGGCAAATAGTCCTGTGTCAATTACTTCTACAACTACATATTCTTCTGCTTTGTTGTGCAAGAACACCCCGAGTTAACAGCCTAAGACACATCCTCAGTGTTTTCATATATTTCACAATACACCAGGTAACAGAGAGTATGAGACCCTCTTCCCCAACAATCTGTCTCTACTTCCCTAAAGTCACATGATAATGGAGTAATATAAAAGGCAAAGCTGTGTCTAGAGCTTTACACAGCATATTCTAGCAAGGTTGAGCAGAAAGCAGTCAGTCACACACTCTCTGTCCCTTCTACTTATCTCCATTGAAGCGAAATTTGCCCAGGAAAAAAAAGTGCATTTTTCTCTGAATCCCTAACTGCCCATTTCTAGTAGAGGACTGATGCTTGCAATGACACATTATACTCAAAGCCACATGTGAATTGCCACCAATCTTCACCTTTGTGTGTGAGATGTGTGGGACGTTCACGAAAAGGTAATTAATGGTGTGCAGCTTGCCACTTGGAGTCATTGTGGTATCTTCACGTCTTAAATGACATTCTATGTAGTGATTTCCTGTAACTCTTGTTTGCAGAAGCAGAAAGGGTGTCTATATGCAAATGTAAGGGGATTTTGGTTTTGTTTTGGTTTTGTGGTGCTGGGACAGATCCCAGAGTTCCACACATGGAATGACTGTATTAGAACTCTCTACATCTACTTTGCTAATTTCATTATTTACTATGTGGATGCTAATAATTTAAGCCACGCTTGCCCATTAATTTTTTCTTTCTCTTGCTTAGCCAAATCTATTGATCTAGCTTAAAGTAAAAAGACTAGAAGCCTTGTTATTGTTTTTTCAGAGACATGCCAGAGGAAGGTAGGCCCAGTTATCTATTTTTGCTCCAGAAGAGCAAAAGAAAGACTTTAACTGTGACTTGAGGAGGCAGTCTAGGACAGTTTCTTGATTAAAGACATTTCAAAAGAAGTTTGACCTAAAAACAGTTATGTATCAGTAAGAGAAGATGGTTGGGGACCTTTCAACAAGAAAAATATATATAAAAATATAACAAAAATGAGACCAAAGGACAAGACTTGTTCAATGAGAAATGTGAGGTTCCACGTATACAAAAAAAAAATGAGTGGAAGTGTTGGAGGACAGGTTTAGCTAACCTGGGAGCTTTGTTGTTTTGCCCACTCCCAGCTTAATCTTATTTAAGCCAAGGTTCATTCTAATGAGACCTCTCTCCTATGTAAACACTGCTAGAGGGTGTGGCACTTACAGAAGTCACCTTGATTGAATAACTTCTGACTTATACATCTACTAAGACTTCTATGTTTTCTAGATTGGGCACAGCTCCTCTTTATACCCACTGCACCCAACGTGGGACAGTTAGAATTTACCAGGAGACTACCACCCTGGCTACGTTGAGATTATAGGAAGACTATAGGAAGGATCATACTAGTTTGTTCTAAGCAGGCAAGTGTGACCCTTTCAGTACATGAGAACAAGATACTCAGAATCACCCTGGTGCAGATAATAATAAGAAGGACCTTGTGGGTACCATCTAGATTACACGAAGCTCATGAAGTTAAGATGTATTACTTTATATCAGCCCTCTCTCTCTCCAGTGTTTTACATAAGAGATAATCTTGGTAGAAAGGATTAGACCTTGGCATAACCTTTGTTTATACCTGCAATAGGGTGTGGCACTACACTCTGTTTAGAATTCTTTGTTGACATGCCCCTCCCGATTGGATTACTTTGGTGTATATAAAGGGGCTGACTTGAGGCCCCTTCACTTTTGCCTGTTGGGCCTTTTAGCTTTCGGCTTTTGGCTCCTCAGCCTTGCGGCTTTTGGCTTTTGGCTTTTTGCTCTTTGGCCTTTTGCTCCTTCTGGGTAGGACTCAGCTCGGGTGAGATCCTCTCTCTTTGGTGGGAGACTTAGGCTCTTTTGTATGGTCTAAGTTCGGACCAGAGCTAAAGTTTGTTCATTATATTGGATTGCTATGGAAGAGCTTTTGTACTATTAAAAGCCCTTTTGGAACTGCACGGACTTGTGAGTTTTCATCTGTTCTCCCAGGGTCCTTGGAGGTAGAAGAGAACCTCTGTCCTCACACTGTCAGGGACCTCGGCTGTGTTCCCTGACATGGAAGAGTTCAAGACTGACGGTGATTGAGGCCAGTCCATAAAGGCCCTGAATGGCTTGTTAACGGGTTTAGTATTCTAAATTCAATGGAAAAAGCTGACGTTTCGGTTTGGTTCCATTTTAAAGTTGGACATTCACTTATTCCAACATTTACACCAGGAAGATGACTTTGGCAATGATTTATGTCCCAGTACAACTGGGAAAAGAACTTGGTTAACTGATTAGATAATCCAAGTGGAAAATATGATGGATAAGTTATGGTCGTGATGGCAGAGAGAATGTAGAGGTCATATTCAGGACATGTTGTGGGACATAACTGGAGGGCTATCAGCTAACTGGATGTAGGAGTTTTGATTTTGAGATTATACAATAAAGGGACTAGAATAACAGGGTTGCCATCAAATGAAATAGAGCTATAAAAATAATCTTAGGCAGTAGGGAGAGGGTAAATTAAGTAAGGTTTTCTGAGATGATTGAAATTTCCATGCAGGGGGCCAGAGCGGTAGAGCGATACAGCAGGTAGAGCATTTGCCTAGCATTCAGTTGACCTGGGTTCAGTCCCGGCATCCCATATGTTCCTCCCGAGCACCACCAGGAGTAATTCCTGGTACAGAACCTGGAGTAATCCCTGAGCATTGCTGGGTATGACCCAAAAAGCGAAAAAACAATTTCCATGCAGGAACTTCGCTGAGGAGTTTGACGGTCTGTTAGCACAAGCCAGAACTCATAGATCCGGGGCCAGAGCGATAGCCCAGCGGGTAGGGCGTTTGCCTTGCACGCACGGCCTGCCCGGGTTTGATCCTCGGCATCCCATATGGTCCCCTGAGCACCGCCAGGAGTAATTCCTGAGTACAGAGCAAGGAGAAACCCCTGAGCATCGCCGGGTGTGACCCAAAAAAGCAAAAAAAAAAAAAAAAACAAAAAACTCATAGATCCCATTTGTTATGACAAATAATATTAATCCATCCTCACCCTGTGGAGTCACACAGATCATGTATGTCTCATAGCACATGAAAATTTGCCCTCTAGCTCACTAGTTGACTACCCACACAGCAGAGCCTGGCAAGCTACCCGTGTCGTATTTGATATGCCAGATACCAGTAACAATTATAGACCTCATTCCCATGACCTGATGGAATGGTTTGAGGCTCTTTATGTTCCTGGAGCAAGCAGGTGCCCTTGGGCTCTACTTGCATGAGACAGGTCATATGGAGATGTTACTGGTGCCCTCGAGCAAATCGAAGATGAACGGGAAGACAGCTCGCTAGTTAGTCTGATAGATTTTGGTTTAACACATACCAATAGCCAAAGTTCTCTGAAGCAAGACAGGACTTAGCATACAAAATACTCTTTATAAATACATAGTGAGCTACATTCATTGTGAGCTGCTCTGGTTACTCTCTCCTAAAACTCACTGACACCCAAGTTTCCAGAGGTCATCCAGGAACCAAACTTATAAGCAAGAGGACAGTAGGCTCAAGGCTGCTGAGCTGTCTCTTTTCTGCACAGATGAGCACCTAGAAACATCACCCACAAGGCAGCATGAAGCAGCAGGAGGCACTAGAAAGTTACAAATCATAAAACAGTAGTTACAAAAAAGCTTGCCAGTGTAGGGGTTGGGACTATTTCCTTGCATGCAGTTCATCCTTGTTCCATCCCCAGCACTTCTTGGTAACCCTGGCACAGAACTGGGAGTAGTCCCTGAGCACTGCCAGATGAGGCCTAAACTCCTCTCCAAAACAGGCTTCAGCTGGGGCCGAGCGATAGCCCAGCGGGTAGGGCATTTGCCTTGCAGCGGCCAGCCTGTGCCGGCCAGGGTTCGATCCCGGCACCCATATGGTCCCCCGAGCACCGCCAGGAGTAATTCCTGAGTGCAGAGCCAGGAGAAACCCTTGAGCACTGTCGGGTGTGACCCCAAAAAAAAAAAAAATGCTTCAGCCAATTACATGGCCCTTCAAAGATGTCCCAAACAGAGGTCAGGAAGCCAAATCTTCCCTCTATAATGACAGGGCTATGATAAGTCATTCAGGGAAAGAAAGAGGAACCTCCCAGGAAGCAGAGTTAGTGAGTGTTTCAGTCCTGCGGTAGGTGGGCACAGCCCAGCATCGCCAAAGAGGGCAGAACATTCTTTATATAGGTGACAAGATGTTTTGACCCTCTGGTAGCAGAAATTCAAGTTTGGGGGAGGGGGCTAAATTTAAGCTACAGAGTATTCAGGTCTGTAGAACAAAGCAAAAGGAATATAAGGTATGGGATAGAAGATTGCTGAAGTATTTCATCCTTGAGAGGCTTCAGAACAACCTGACTTTTCTCCGGAAGACCATATGGAGGAACTGTGCAGATCAGGCACTGACATCTGCTGAAATCCTATTAGCAGCCCGGCAGCGATGGAGAGAAACCCTGCATGGAATACTATGTCCAGGACCACGGAAGCTGCCACACTGGCAGAGAGAGGTAACAGCCTTGCCTTTAGGCGGGGAAGGAGATGTTCAGGCTTCTTTTTGCTTGACATTTTGGTCTTCAATCTCTTTACAATATTAGATCTTCTGATGTCATCTAAATTTAAGCAGGCAGCGGCACAAATCTGTTTGAGGAAATAGAGGCTTAGGAGTTCCGGGATGAACCCCGAGTCCCACTGCCAGTAAGCAACAGATGCAGGCCTGAGAGCTGATGAATCTGGTCTCTGGCATTTTTCCTACTACCCCACATGTCTCCTTTGTGCCACGTAAATCCCTCTCTTGGAAGACAGAATCGGGGCCTTGGATGTGCTTCAGGGAGACGGAAAAAATATTTTTAATGAGCAAATATTAACATTTGGAGCCCAAGTACCAGAATCACTAGCAAAGGAGAGACTAACAGACATAAACTTAATAAACAAGGAGGTTACAGAGATCTGCAAAGAGTGATTCCAAATTTGGGAACTCAAACATTCTCTGCATAAGAAATATGCTGTTGGAGAAGGGAACAGAGTGCTAATAATTGTTGAAAGTGCTAATACCAACCTAAAACTGATCATTAACTACAGGCAAAAAAAATACACACAATAGCCTCTATAGACTCGCAGACATGGGGCAGAGCTGCTACTGGCTCTCCCTGTGACCAGCTGCTCACGAGGTGCCGGGAAGGATGGTGGGTTCTAGCCCTGGCCCACCATCCCAGCAGAGCCTCGCAACAAGCCAGACGACCCCCCACTCCATGAGGGCCTCCATTTTCCACATCCGGACTTCTCTCTCGTCAGACCTCCACCCAGCAGACCAGCCTATCAGTGCCCGGCTGGCGCGGCCGCTTTGGCCGCACAGTTCATCAATAAATGCTGGACTTAGAGATGCCTACAAGAGTATGCTACCTGCACGGCAGAGCCTGGCAAGCTACCCGTGTTGTATTTGATATATATGCCAAATACCAGTAACAATTATAGACCTCATTCCGAATGGATTGAGGCTCTTTATGTTCCTGGAGCAAGCAGATGCCTTGGGCTCTACTAGCATGAGACAGGACAATTGGAGATGTTACTGGGGCCCGCTCGAGCAAATCGATGATGAACGAGAATACAGAGATACAGTGAACCTCTAAATGTATGTATTGCAAACCACAATGTGTAAGAGAAGGAAGAGAGAAAGAGAGATAGAGAAAGAAAAAGAGAAAAGAGATTAAAAAAAACCTGCCATACTGCGCAGCTCAGCCTCATGGTAAGCTGTCCTATTGAGTTCCTGGGGGAAAAGCAAAAGGCTCGGCCAGTGCCTGGTCATGTCCTACATAGCTCCTAGGGCCTGCTCAACATGCAGGCAGCTGCGCCTACTGGACTCGGGGCAAGGACTGAGGGACTCCACTCAGTCCCCAGCCTCCGGGCTCAGTGGGTGTAAGCCTGAGCTCCAACCACCACAGTCAACCGCCACAAGACAGAGACTCCAGATCCAAGGCTGCGCAGGTGCGCTGCGGCTCTGCTACAGTTTAATCTTAAACTCAATGTATTTTAGCACCAGGTCCTTTCAGGATCTTTTTCACTTGTACACTTCAACGATCATTCTATTTGCATCATACTGGAGAGGTTATAGGGAATGAGGAATTATGTTGTCACACTAGAACTCACTATTAAATAACCAGATAGATACATCATACATTAGTATCCATAGGACAAGCTATAAAGTGTAATAGAAGAGAGATTGGGAAATACAGGGACATAGACAAAGAGATAGATAAGTAAAATGTGCCTGCAATAGGGGCAGGCAGGGTTTGGGTGGGAGTGTTTGGGAATTGGGTGGTGGGAATTGGCACTGGTGGAGGGATGGATTCTGGAACACTATTGTAGAGACCCAAACATGGACATCCTTGTAATTCTATATGGTATAATAAAAATTAAAAAAGGTGAGAGAGAGAGAGACAAAGAGAGAGAGAGAGGGAGCGAAAGAAAATGCCTGCTCTAGAACTGGGAGAGAGGGAATGTGGGGACATTGGTGGTGGAGATGGGGCACTGGTGAAGGGAAGGGAGCTGGAACAATATATGACTGAGACCCAATTATGAACATCCTTGTAATACCAGACTTGGGAATACCAGACTCTACAGCCTTCGCCACAACCTGACTGGGATTGGGGCTCACTCGCTAAACTCTGGACAACCATGAGAAGCAGTTAAGCTCTGGTAAGGGCTTCTTCCTCCCAAGTGACAATGTCTTTAGGGGAGAAATTTTATTTCCGCCCGTCATCCCAGGTAGTATTGCCAGAAATGCATCCCTCTTAAGGTCCACAAAGCCTGCGGGGGCCTGAAGAAGTGGCTTTCAAAATGGTCTTTCTAGCAGGGAATTTCCAGTGAGATCAGCACATCTGCTGTGTCCCTCACAAACAGCCCCAACAAGAAGCCCAGAAGTGCAAAACCGGTGTTTGCATCTGTGACAGTTAAGTGGACTAGATGCTTGTCAGCACTGGCAAAGCCAGAAAGCAGTCAGCATTTCCATTCTAAACCTCTCATGTTCCCCCTCAGTCTTTAGCTCTTTGTAAGTCAACCATAAAAATTCACCACAAGCTGAAACTTGTGGCCATTTTTCTTTAGACTGAGAATGCTTTTCTCAAATGATAGAGTTGAGACCAGCATGACCTTTCCAGTTTGGAGATTGTGACTGTGATGAGCAGTTTAACAAAATAAAGGGGTCCCTCTCTTAGATGGAAGCTGCCGAGGGATTGCTTCCCCTTAGGGAATATCTCTTTCAGTTTCATGCGGAGAATATAGAAAATTAGGGGATTCTGTACAGCTCTGAACATTTTTTCCCCAGAAGCGTTGGAGCTAAGGAAAAGCTGGGCGTAGTTGTCAGAGACAATTTAATTGTTAAAGATAACTCCAGTTTCTCTCATGCTACCTTGAAAATGATCAAAATTAGCCTTCTCAGTTGGACTCAAATGATCTCTCTGTAGTTCTACTCTGCCTAAGATCTTAATGGGAAGAGTAAAAGTTCTGGAGTAATGATTACATTGTGGCAGTGAAGCTTCCCAGTGGGTCTCTGCAGTTTCTCTGAACAAAAGGAGTGTGGTATGGTGAGGCTTCCTGTGGCAAGCGGTGCACACGGTCAGTTTATTCAAAGATGAAAATGTACGAACATGCTCAGATGTATAACCATACTCAGATAGATATTTTTATTTTTAAACTTTTGGTTAAAATTAAAAACCAACCCCAGCAGTACTCAGGACTTACTCCTGGCTCTGCTCTCAGAAATCACTCCCAGTGGGCTCAAGAACTTGGGGTGCCAAGAATTAAACCTTGGTTGGCCACATGCAAAGCACGTGATAGTACCACTGTACTATCTCTCCCAGCCCCAGATGTGTATTTTTATAATGACAAGTGTTCATGGGTTCACACATAAATGTTGGGGCTCAGAAAGGTCCCTTACCTATACTGGGGTTCGGTTAGTTCCCCAGCCGAAGACTGTTCCTTCTCTGCCCCCAACTGATGAACAAGACCACAGACTCTCGAAAGTCTGAAGCTCTCTGCTTTAAATCTCTCCTCACTCGCCCAAGTCTACTAGTTACATACTTTACTGTTGGAGGACATGTTTAGCTAATCTGGGAGTTTTGTTGTTTTGCTCACTCCCAGCTTAATCTTATTTAAGCCAATGTTCATTCTAATGAGACCTCTCTTCTATGTAAACACTTCTAGAGGGTGTGGCAGTTACAGAAGTCACCTTGATTGAACAACTTCTGACTTATACATCTACTAAGACTTCTATGTTTTCTAGATTGGGCACAGCTCCTCTTTATACCCACTGCACCCAGCGTGGGACAGTTAGAATTTACCAGGAGACTACCACCCTGGCTACGCTGAGACTAAAGGAAGACTATAGGAAGGATCATACTAGTTTGCTCTAAGCAGGCGAGTATGACCCTTTCAGTACATGAGAACAAGATACTCAGAATCACCCTGGTGCAGATAATAATAAGGACCTTGTGGGTACCATCTAGATTACATGAAGCTCATGAAGTTAAGATGTATTACTTTATATCAGCCCCTCTCTCTCCAGTGTTTTACATAAGAGATAATCTCGGGATTAGTCCTTGGTGTAACCTTTGTTTATACCTACAATAGGGTGTGGCACTACACTCTGTTTAGGGTTCTTTGTTGGCATGACAACCTCCCGATTGGGTTACTTTGGTGTATATAAGGAGCTGACTTGAGGCCCCTTCACCTTTTACCTTTTGCCTTTTGGTTCCTCAGCCTTCAGCTTTTGGCTTTTGGCTTTGGCCTTTTGCTCTTTTTGGCCTTTGCTCCTTCTTCTGGGTAGGACTCAGCTCGGGTGAGATCCTCTCTCTTTGGTGGGAGACTTAGGCTCTTTTGTATGGTCTAAGTTCGGACCAGAGCTAAAGTTTGCTCATTATATTGGAGTGCTGTGGAAGAGCTTTTGTACTATTAAAAGCCATTTTTGGAACTGCACCGGACTTGTGAGTTTTCATCTTTCTCCCGGCGTCCTCGGAGGTAGAAGACAACCTCTGTCCGGACACTGTCGGGGACCCTGGTGGCGTTCCCGACACTTTACAAAAAGGCTGGGGGAAGGTTTGAAGATGTGATGGACTTTAGTTCCAAAACAATGAGGTGTAAAAAGCTTCTCCTTTGGGGCAAACGACCAGGGGACCGAAGAGATGGATCCTGTCCTGGGGCTATAGACCTGCCCAGGACAAAGGCGTGTTGTTTTCTCCTTTCCTTATCTGGTAAACAATCATTTTAATTATATTTTTAGTCATTTTGTATTAACACAGTCAGAGATACAGACATTTATCTACACCTAGGATTAAGTTTAGAGTGGCTATTCCTGGGGACATCTCCCTGTATATTCCAGACTACCGTCCTCTGGCCAGGTTGTTTTTTCCCCTCACCCCAAAAAGGGTCCTTAATCAGTAGTTTATCTTTGTGTCATGTCAGAGTTTGCTTCATAACCATATTCTTAGCTTATATTGCTGGACATTTAGTCCATCTCATGTTGAGGCCAAGGTAGCTTACTCACGGCTTGCCCTGGGGCTATCCAGTCCTGTGATGCAACCCTCATTTTGGAGTGTAAGAAGCTAGAATCAATCTAAAAGCAACTGAGGCTTTAAGTTAGGAAATATGATAGATGCCCAGGAGTAACTATTTCAAAGTTAATTAACTCCTATATCACAAATGCATAGCTGTGTTTTTTCCCTTTTTTGGTCACACCAGGTGATGCTCAAGAGTTACTCCTGCACTTCACTCAGAGATCACTCTTGGCGGTGCTCAGGGGATCACATGGGAGATCAAATCTGGGTCACAAGGCAAAAGGCCTTGTCACTGTGTGTCCCTCCGGCCCCACAAATGCATAGCTTTAACTGTCTTCTTGTATCTGCACAAAAGGGCTTTGCCCTAGTATAATAGTCATGCAAAGGGCATACAGGAAAGAGAAAAACAACATTTAATTTATAATACAAAACCCAGGGCTGGCAAGTAGGAGACAGAGGGCTGTGAGCAAAGGCCACAATAACAGTTATCCAAGCAAATGATGTATGATACTAGAACTTTTTGTTTTGGGGCCATACCTTGTGATGCTCAGGGTTTACTACTGGCTCTGCATTCAGGAATCTCTCCTGGAGGTACTTGGATGCTGGGGATAGAACCTGGGTGGGCCACATGTAAGGCAAGCACCGTTTTTTTTTTTTTTTCCTTTTTGGGTCACACCCAGCAATGCTCAGGGGTTATTCCTGGTTCTACACTCAGGATTTACTACCAGCAGTGTTCGAGGGACCATATGGAATGCCGGTAATCAAACCTGGTTCAGCTGCACGAAAAGCAAATGCCCTACTCATTGTGCTATAGCCCCTTACCCACTATTCTATGACTCTGGCTCTTCTCTAGAATTCTATTGATCCTTAAGATGCCCAAGTGATTGATTAGGCTTTAGGAGCTTTCTAGTTAGGCTGCTTGCCTGTGTCCGTAAAGCTAAGTAGACCACTTATTTCTTTGGGTGATGCCTACAAAAGTTTAATCAGTTGCTTGCAAACCACTAAACTGGACTGTTCTGTTTTCATTGCACCAGGTTACAGGG
Organism: Cryptotis parvus; assembly: GCA_021461705.1. Taxonomy (NCBI): domain Eukaryota; kingdom Metazoa; phylum Chordata; class Mammalia; order Eulipotyphla; family Soricidae; genus Cryptotis; species Cryptotis parvus. The sequence goes on along the minus strand of JAJIBD010025445.1, from coordinate 181,925 downwards.
TGTCAAGAGTCACAAATAAACACGGTCCACACATCACAAAACTGAAGCACTAATTGGTACTATTACAGAAATCACAGACTTTGATCTAACACCTTGGCTGTATATTTGTGAAAGCTGAGTAAAATAGCAACTTTTAATTAGGCAACTAACTTTTTGATAATGATACCAAAGCTTTTTTAAAAAAACCCACTCATATCAAGAAAAGCCAGAGACTTAAAAGAATTATAGATCCTTATCATTGTACGGAATCTGCTTAGCCTCAATTCCAATGACCTTCACAACCTACTCAGTCAACACTCCCAGGTTCACCCCATGAATCGCCTCATCCACTGGAAATGCTTTACCAGAGAAACAGATTACAATATCTACTCTCAGAAAACAAACTTCACACATTTCCACTGCCCCCACAGTTGCTTTGGTTTTGTTTTTGTCTTGCTCTCATCCACCTCTTTCTTGTAATAACACCATTTAAGACACAATCTTGGGACCCAGAGGTGGCTTAGGGGTAAAGCACCTGCCTGAAAGCACGAAGCCATGAGTTCGATCCCAGTACCACCTAGATGCTGGCCGCGGTTCTGAGAGCTCTGCTATCCGAGATCCCTATGCTGGCCATGCCACAGTCAGGCATGTCAACACGTCACATAAAGAGTGCATCCTTCCCCCTGCTTAGCACTGCAACCAAATGATGTGTGAGCATGGTGGCCAAGCACAGGACACCCCAGGGAGCACAACAGCAAACCTCAGCAAGTCAACTAGAAATGTGTGTGAGCACTACAGCTAAAAGGAGGTCGATCCTTTTTTTTTTGTTTGTTTTTGGGGTCTCACCCAGTGACACTCAGGGGTTACTCCTGACTCTTCGCTCAGGAATTACTCCTGGTGGAGCTTGGGGACCATTGGGATGCTGGGGATCAAACTCGGATCAGCTGCATTCCAGGCAAACTCCCTACCACTGTGCTATAGCTCTGGCCCCAGCAAACCTAAGTCTTAAGCCAATTCATCAGTTTCCACTTTCTCATTTTAAAAACCGGTTCATCAGTATTATCTGTAAAGCTCTTAGGTTAGTGGTAGATATACATTAAATGCAAAAATACATAGGAATAAATTATGTTTTTTTTTTGGGGGGGACCACACTCAGTGATACTCAGGGGATATTCCTGCACTCGGGATATTCCTGCACCCAGGATTTACTCCTAATGCTGCTCAGGGATCATGTGAGGTGCCTGTGATCTAAACCGGGTTGGCCACTTGCAAGGCAATCACCCTACCTACTGCACTGTGACTCTGGCCCAATACAGAATAAATTAAGGGCACAGAACAAGGGCACAGAACACTTCTAGAAGTCTTATAAAGGAAAAATATTTGTCCACTGAGTATTTAGAATGACAAGGAGCTTATTCCATTGCTGGGTAGATGTAACTCTAGCTGGGCTCTACTAGTTTTATTGACATTAATTATCCTCCATTCGCAATTGCCCTGCTATGCAGATTCTCAGGGTTTCCCCTATCACGATCACTATCCTCCCGTTGATCATCTATATGCTAGAGCGGGCACCAGTAATATCTCCATATGTTCTGTCTCATGCTAGTAGAACACAAGGGCATCTATTCGCTGCAGGAACATAAAGAGCCTAAAAACAATTTAAATTAGGTCATGGGAATGAACTAATATAATTGTTACTGGTATTTGGCATATCAAATAAAACAGGGCAGCTTGCCAGGCTTGCCATGCAGGTGGCATACCCTTGTAGTCACTTCTAAATATAGCATTTATAGATGAACCACGCGGCTGAGACGGGCTGTGATAGGCTGTCGCTGGGTGGAGTTCTGACGATAGGGAAGTCCGGATGTGGAAAATGGTGGCCCGATGGAGTGGGAGGGTCATCTGGCTTGTTGTTCGGCTCTGCTGGGGTGGCGGGCCAGGGCTAGAATCTGCCATCCCTCCCGGGCGCCTCGTGAGCAGCTGGGCACAGGGAGAGCAAGTAGCAGCTCTGCCCCATGTCTGTAAGTCTCTGGTTCAGCATACCTGGGCCGGATTGAAAAAAAAAAAAACAACTGCTGCAGGGTGGAACTTCGATGAGACGGGCTGTGATAGGCTGTCGCTGGTGGAGTTCTGACGAGAACTCCCTATAATGTGTATTCTGGAACTGGTCTGTCACCCGTGCCTGGCCAATGTCTCCCATGTACACTGGTGATTGTGTGACAGTCCTCCTGGACAAAAACTCCCTCAGCTACTGCTGTCACCACTACTGCCACCTCCGGACCAGGATCAGTTTCTCTGTGTAGCTCTGTCCCAGTGTGAAAGTGGCCCCTTTGCCTTCACTTCCCTCAAACCACTGGTCACCAAAACACACAGGACTTTGATCTAATCTTCAGGAAGGTTTAGGGACAATGAATGGGAAACAGGATACAGGGAAGGAGTAAACATCTGGGAATGCTTGTCCTTTCCCAAACGGTACAAGCAATCTCGGGACCCAGGGATTCCCGGGTCCTTTCCCAAACGGTACAAGCAATCTCGGGACCCAGGCTGCAGGTGACACCCTTCCTGGGTGATCTGGGCAGCTTGACTCCTCCCCACGCTTGATTTCCTGTCCCACCACTGACCTCTTCTGAGGACAAGCTGGCAGCGAGTGGTTGAGTGGTTCCACTCCCTCTGGTCAGGGGAAACCCCGCCTGCATAATCACATGCTGATTCATCTCCAGTGCATTTCCTCAAAGCTCTATCATCCAGTCTTGCTGTTGTCACTTTGCTGTTAATGAAAATAGTAGCTACCCCATCTGGCTTATCAACCCATCCTAGTTGACACAAGGGTCAGACATGCTATGAATTGTTTTTTTTCTACAAGCACTGCTTCTGCTCTGAGAAATTCACCATCTCCTGTTCATATCTTGGGCAGAAGGTAGGGGTCTCATCACTTCAGTAATGAGAATCCAGTCTTTGTAACAAGAATGAGGAACAGATTGGGGGCTGCAGCGATAGTACAATGGGTAGGGCATTTGTCTTATGAGCAGCTGAGCAGGGTTCAACCTCTGACATCCCATATGGTCCCCCAAGCACTACCAGGAGTAATTTCTGAGTGCAGAGCCAGGAGTAACCCCAGAGTACTGCAGGGTGTGACCCCAAAAAGCCAAAATAAATAAACTGATCTGTTAAAAAATATAATAAAGAATTCGGAACAGAATCCAGTCTTGTCTGACTTAAACTTTAAGGCCTCATCCATGCTGTCCCTTTCTCAGTCCTGACCTGGCCCACCTAAGTGCCTGGAGCACAGTTGGCTTTACCTGGCCCTGGGGCTGCCTGCACCGTTGCTGCTCTCCTGCCGCTGGGACCTAGTCAATGAGTAAATCCTTGGGGGCATGAATTTTCTGGAGGCCTGTTTGGTCTCACCTGGCTCCTATCCTTTGCAATTCTGTTGGAGGACAGTTTTAGCTATTCTGGAAGTTTTGTTGTTTTGCCCACTCCCAGCTTAATCTATTTAATCCAAGGTTCATTCTAATGAGACCTCTCTTCTATGTAAACACTGCTAGAGGGTGTGGCAGTTACAGAAGTACCTTGATTGAATAACTTCTGACTTATACATCTACTAAGACTTCTATGTTTTCTAGATTGGGCACAGCTCCTCTTTATACCCACTGCACCCAGCGTGGGACAGTTAGAATTTACCAGGAGACTACCACCCTGGCTACGCTGAGACTATAGGAAGACTATAGGAAGGATCATACTAGTTTGCTCTAAGCACGCGAATGTGACCCTTTCAGTACAAGATACTCAGAATCACCCTGGTGCAGATAATAAGAAGGACCTTGTGGGTACCATCTAGATTACATGAAGCTCATTACTTTATACCAGCCCTCTCTCTCTCCAGTGTTTTACATAAGAGATAATCTCAGAAGAAGAGATTAGTCCTTGGTGTAACCTTTGTTTAGACCTGCAATAGGGTGTGGCACTGCTCTTCTACACTCTTTTTATTTTTATTTTTTTTTTAATTAAATATTTTATTATACCACCATGAGATATACAATTACAACGTTGTTCATGTTTAGAGGTTTCGGTCACATATTGTTCCAGCACCCCGCCCTCCACCAGTGCCCATTTCCCACCACCAATGTCCCCAATTCCCTCCCCCTTCCATAGCCTGCCTAAATGGCAGGTTCTTTATCTCTTTTCTCTCTCCCTCTCTCTCTCTCTTTTTTTTTTTTTTTTAGTATTCTGATGGTATCTTTATTTATTTTTTTTTAAGTATTTTATTATACCACCGTGAGATATACAAATAAAAAGATATACAATTAAAAAGTTCATGTTTGGGTTTTGGTCATACAGTGTTTCAGCACCCGTCCCTCCACCAGTGCCCATCTCCCACCACCAACATCCCCGGTTCCCTCCCCTTCCCCAGCCCTGCTCCATGGCAGGTTCTTTATTTCTTTCCCTTTCTCTCTCTTTCTCTTTTCCTTCCCTTCCAGACTATGGATTACAGAACATACATTAAAAGGTTGTCATTTGTATCCTTTTTGCCTCTATTTAATGCTCAGTTCTAGGATGGCATTAGTACCCTCGACTATTGTTAGCCCCCTGTTCCATTTTCTGTCTTACCTAAACTCTGACTCCCACACGTTTGTGATAATCTCCACCTTTGACAAGGCCTCCTGATATATGTTTCACTTGACCTTGGATATTGGTATCATAATATGTACATATATATTTATGCCATGCAAATAAATGCAGTCATTCTGTATCTGTCTCTCTCCTTCTGGCTAATTTCACTCAACATAATCTTCTCCATGTCCATCCATTTATAGGCAAATTTTATAACTTCATTTTTTCCTAACAGCTGCATAGTATTCCATTGTGTAGATGTACCAAAGCTTCTTTATCCAGTCATCGATTTTCGGGCACTCTGGTTGCTTCCAGATTCTGGCTATTGTGAATAATGCTGCTATGAACATAAAAGTAGGGATGGTGTTTCCGCTGCTTATTTTTGGTTTCCCAGAGTAGATTCCCAGGAGTGGTATGGCTGGGTCCAATGGGAGTTCAATTTCTAGTCTTTGGAGGAAAGTCCATATTGTTTTCCAGAAAGGCTGTACCAGCCGGCATTCCCACCAACAATGGATGAGTGTCCCCTTTTCCCCACATCCACGCCAGCACTTGTTGTTCTTGCTCTTTTGAATATGTGCCAGTCTCTGTGGTGTAAAGTGGTATCTCATTGTTGTTTTGATTTGCATCTCTCTGATGATTAGTGATGATGAGCATTTTTTCATATGTTTTTTTGGCCATTCGAATTTCTTCCTTGCTGAAGTTTCTGTTCATTTCTTGTCCCCATTTTTTGATGGGGTTGTTTGTTTTCTTCTTGTAAAGTTCTACCAGTGCCTGATATATCCTGGATATTAACCCCTTATCAGATGGGTATTGGGTGAATATTCTTTCCCATTCTGTGGACTGCTTTTGTATCTTAGTCACTGTTTCTTTTGAGGTGCAGAAGCTTTTCAGTTTCATGTAGTCCCATATGTTTATCTTTTCTTCTAGTTGCTTTGTTAGTGATGTTTCACCTTTGAAGATGCCTTTAACTTCAATGTCGTGGAGGGTTTTTCCTATATTTTCTTCAATGTACTTTATTTGGACCTGTGTCTAACACCATGCACAAAAATCTACACTCTTTTTAGGGTTCTTTGCTGACATGACCCTCCCTGGATTACTTTGGTGTATATAAGGGGACTGACTTGAGGCCCCTTCACTTTGGGCCTTTTCGCTTTTGGCTTTTGGCTCATGCACTTTTGGCTCCTCAGCTTTCAGCTTTTGGCTCCTGTGGCTTTTGGCTCCTCAGCCTTTTGCTTTTGGCTTTTGGCTTTTTGCTCTTTGGCCTTTTGCTCCTTCTTCTGGGTGGGACTCAGCTCGGGTGAGATCCTCTCTCTCTTTGGTGGGAGACTTAGGCTCTTTTGTATGGTCTAAGTTCGGACAGAGCTAGAGTTTGTTCATTATATTGGAGTGCTGTGGAAGAGTTTTTGTACTATTAAAAGCCCTTTTGGAACTGCACCGGACTCGTGAGTTTCCATCCGTTCCCCGGTGTCCTCGGAGGTAGAAGAGAACTTCTGTCCCGACACTGTCGGGGGACCCCGGCAGCGTTCCCGACACAATTCCTCCCACTTTTCTTGTGACAAGGATTAAGAACTGCCTAGGAGATCTGTGAGTCTTGACTCTAAACTGGAAGCTATTCTGTGAGGTACATCCAGGGATGCTCAGTCACTACTTCCTGGCAGGTTCAGGCTTGCTGAGTCACGTGGTTATCTAGGAAGCCGATGAAACAAAGTTATTGCCCTTGGGGCGGGCGATAGCCCAGCGGGTAGGGACGTTTGCCTTGCACACGGCAGGCCTGTGCCGGCCAGGGTTCGATCTCCGGCATCCCATATGGTCCCCGAGCACCGCCAGGAGTAATTCCTGAGTGCAGAGCCAGGAGTAGCCCCTGAGCATTGCCGGGTGTGACCCAAAAAAGCCAAAAAAAAAAAATTAAATAAAAAAACAAAGTTATTGCCCTGGGGAAGGACCCTGATCAAAGTTCAACCAATCACAGCTTGAGTTTTCCATAATCAAAACAACATTGAACACCTAATTTGCATAAATCAGTCCTGAAGGTGAGCCAATCCACTGTTGAGTATACTTAAGTACTTGAGTCTTCAACCTCCAGTCTGCAGGTGTAGAAAGTTGGAAACCCACTAATCTACACCGTGCTTCTAACTGCAGCCATTTACCTGTACGCAGGACAGGTGCCTCTCCACCAGATAAAATGGTTGAAGAACACTGGTTTAAGTGACCCAAGACCTTGTGCCTCAGCAATTTAGGAACCCAATACAAATGTTTCTTGGGCCTGCATTCTCCTGGCTGCAGTTCTAATAACATCCAATCTTTCATTGAGACAGGCAGATAGGAGAGGGCCCAGCGTAATGGAATTTCTGAGACAGGATTAAACCAATAGCCTTTAAGCTGCAGGAATTAAGGTTAGAGAAGGTTAGAAGACCTTATAAGATCTTCCTGATATCAATCAGTAACAGACCCTGAGAAGGCTGGACCCCCTCATGTCTCCTTCCTCTCCACTATACTCTCTCCATTTGGAGATGTCCACATTCTCCCTTGAACACATTATTCTCTCTCTCTCTCTCTCTCTCTCTCTCTCTCTCTCTGTCTCTCTCTCTCTCTCTGTTTTGACTCCTCCACCTTCATCAAACCTTCCAAATAAAATCTGATTTTATTTCACTGCTCAACAACTTCTGAAATTCCTTTTCTGTGAGATAGGACAAGAACCTGTAAGGCGGGTAAGGTCTACGGCTGACTTCCCCTTCCTTCGAAGAGCAATTCCTCACTCCAGCCTGAGCCCATGGCTCCCTGAGAAGTTGGGTAGTGAGGATTAACTCCCACCCAAGCGGGCGGCTTAACAGTCACCTGGTGGAGCTAGCGGGGTTCTGAGTCATATTGTGCAGAGCTCCTCTGCAGTATTCCTAGTCCTAACCTTCCCACTAGGAGAAAGTGACGGGCTCTCTCCTGCCTCCTCATATAAGCCACCCGTGGGGCCCACCAAGTTCACCACCCCCATCACCACCAGCACCACCAGTACTGAATACATGTATTTGCTTCAACCAGGTCTTATTAACCATTATGCAATGACATTTGTTCTCGGCAGACAGTTCTGGAGTGCAATGCTAGGGCGATAGTGTTGGTCCTAAAGGCCTTCCACTAAGCCTGGTTTTTGTTTGTTTGTCTTTTTGGGTCACACTATGCAATGCTTAGGGGTTCCTCCTGGCTCTACACTCAGGAATTCCTCCTGGCAGTGCTTGGGGAACCTATAGGGTGCCAGGGATTAAACTCCGGTGGTCTGCATGCAAGGTAAACACCCTCCCCATTGTGCTATTGCGCTGGCCACCAGCAAATCTCTTCAATCCACAATAAAATCACATAACCATTGCTAAATGCGAAATGTTAGCCATGAAATTTGCTGTGCTTTGCTGCTTCCTTTTCTTTCTACCTTTCCCAGTTTTTCCCCCACTTATCAAATTCATCAGAGGCAGACCAGAACATTTGATACTAGCAGATTCGCAATTAGTGAATGAGAAGAGCACAAGAAAAGCATCTCCTCACAGTGCAGTTCCACAAGGAAATTATCCCCACCTGGCTCCTGTCTGCTCATAAGAACCGGCAGTAGATGGTGGTGATGAAGCTGGGGAGGCTGAGCAGAATCAGTCATTTCCTTACACACCCTGAGTAGAACGCCAGATCATTTCTTATCTTTCACTTGGTCTCTGACATTTTGTCCTCAGCTTTAAATTCAAGCTGTTACTTCCAGAGCCACAGAAAACCTTGTCATGAACTTTACCATGTTGACCCTACCTAAGAGTAAACATTGATTCAGATTCTTACAGTCTTATGTATATATAGCAACACACACACACACCACCCATTCTTATGTGAATCACAAAATCCCATATATTATCTTTGTTTTTTTATGAGGAAATAGTAATTCAGAGTTTATTTCAGAAGATACAATAGTACTAGATCCAGCACTTAGACCCACTTCATCAGACTTAGACCTTTTTACCCCATTTAGCACATTCTTCCTATAGTTGAGTTGAATTCTGAGTTATTCCAACTTTATATCCTCCAGCCGTAAGTCTGGCTCTGAATTCTCACAAAATAATTAAGATTTCTCCCATATACCAAGACTTTTGAGACTCACAGACATGGGGGCAGAGCTGCTACTGGCTCTCCCTGTGCCCAGCCGCTCGCAGGGTGCCCAGGAGGGATGGCAGGTTCTAGCCCCGCAGCAGAGCCTTGCAACAAGCCAGATGACCCCCCACTCCATGAGGGCCTCCATTTTCCACAACCGGACTTCCCTCTCGTCAGAACTCCACCCAGCAGACCAGCCTATCACAGCCCGGCTCATCGAGATCCACCCTTCAGCAGTTCTTTTAAATCCGGCTCAGGTATGCTGATCCAGAGACTCACAGACATGAGGCAGAGCTGCTACTGGCTCTCCCTGTGCCCAGCCGCTCACAGGGCGCCCAGGAGGGATGGCAGGTTCTAGACCTGCCCCCGCCACCCCAGCAGAGCCTTGCAACAAGCCAGACGACCCCCCACTCCATGAGGGCCTCCATTTTCCACATCCGGACTTCCCTTTTCTCAGAACTCCACCCAGCAGACCAGCCTATCAAAGCATGGCTCGCAAGTGGCCATGCGGTTCATCAATAAATGCTGTATTTAGAGATGACTACAAGAGTATGCTACCTGCACGGCAGAGCCTGGCAAGCTACCCGTGTCGTATTTGATATGCCAGATACCAGTAACAATTTTAGACCTCATTCCCATGACCTGATGGAATGGTTTGAGGTTCTTTATGTTCCTGGAGCAAGCAGGTGCCCTTGGGCTCTACTTGCATGAGATAGGACATATGGAGATGTTACTGGTGCCTGCTCGAGCCAATCGATGATGAACGGGAAGAGAGTGATACAGTGATACCAAGACTTTTGGAATGTGTTATTGTAGACATTTTCATGGGATGAATTTTATCTGGAGAATAGTCTCGTGTTTTTCCTTTCAAATATATGAAGTCAGCTTTCATGGTTTCTAAGGCTTATTTTCTTCAAACTAAGTACCCAAATCTTCCTAACCTGATTTTCTCATGCATCCAGACAATGTGCAATTTTTACAAACACTTATGTTTAAGTACTTGGAGAACTCTCGTCTTCCATGTTATTTCTCCTTTCTTTTCTCTGACTCTCCCCCACCTTTTTTCTACCTATCCTCTCCAATCAATTCCAGACTTTGGCAAGAAGACACAGAACAAAATCATCCTTCTAGGTCTCAAAACTTTCAGATGTGGCCTGAAGTGGAGGTCAGTGGGCTACTATTTAAAAAAAGACAAAGAAAGACTTCTTCAGCTATTTCACAATGATTTGTTTCTCATCCATCTCTTCCAGAACAGGCTTCCAGATGCTCACCCCCACTCTGTGGAAATACCATAATACTGGTTGGTTTTTTTTTTTTTAAGTCCAGGAGCACTTAGTCTCAGGAGAAGCTTTTAAACTAAAATACCATGGTCCACTTCAGTATATAGCTATTTAGCTGAGATGGCCCCCAGAAAAAACAGGACTGTAAAGATTCCAATTATATCTGAGATGTTACCAGTGTTGATTACCACTCTTCGAGGTGACATTTATTTTCTTAGCTGCATCCCACCCACAGTTGTGTAGCATTATAATCTGCTCAGAAAGCTCATCTTTCTTTTTAAAAAATACTTGTCTTTATTTTTTATTTTTTCGATGTATTTTTATTGAGCGCTGTGACTTACAAAGTTATTCCTAATCAAGATTCAGACATACAATAAGTTCATCTTCCTTATCCATCATCCCAGCAGCTTTCAAGCATTTTTGCATTTCAGTCTATTCTTGTACTGACCACTAATTTACAGCTGGAGCAAGACCCCAGCTTCCCCTTAATTTTCAGGAAATTTGTACTTGGCTTGATCTGAGCCCATGGAGTAATCAGGGTATACCTGCCTCAGGTCACTGCCTGTTTTATCCTCTTAGATTCTCTTTGATGGTGCCTTTGAGCAACTTTATCCCTTCTCTCTGCCTCTGTGCCAGGGTTTCCCTGAAAGTCCTCATTAATAATAAAACATGCCCAAGGACTCAAAAGGGCTATTTTTTAGTATTCACACCTACATACTTCCTTCCCATAATTATTCCAGTACTAATCAACTAGGCGCTGGAAACTTGTAAGTCAATAACTTTGGCATTTTCTATCAGCGCCCCAGGGGTCAGTACTAACCAGTCAGGATTGGAACTAAAAATAAGATATGTTAGCCTTAGGGAATAGTGAACATGACTGAAAAAATACCCAATAAGGGAAGAGGAGCTCCAAGCTCTATTTTTATGCCATTTTTATAAAGGACCCTTATAAAGGACAATGAGATAATGTACCTGCTGATAATGTGTTTGGAGGTCACGTGACCTGTGAACTGTTTCCATCATCCATTTCACTCACTCCCCTTGTAATAACACCAACCCTCACTACACTAGGATAAGCCTTTTGAACTCTGCTTACAGTACAATCGCAGCGTTCCACTGTGCTAAACTATGGGTTACCTATTGTTTGGGGCTGAATGGGGCTTCCCCAAACTCTAATCCCAATTCATAATGCTGAAATATCTTAAATTACGATATTTGAAGACAGGAATTTTGGAAGGTAGTTTGAGGTCCTGAGGAGGGAGTTCCATGATGGAATAGTGCCCTTAGAGACAAGAAAATATGACAATATCTTCCCTCCCTCCCTCCACCCCCTCTCTGTCTCTGTCTCGCTGTCTGTCTCTGTTTCTCTCTCTCTGTCTCTGTCTCTCTGTGTGTCTCTCTGTCTCTCTCTTTCTGCCCTTACAAGGAAAGGTCACATCAACACAGATCAGGAAGGTGATGGTTTCCAACTCTGAAGGAGGATCATCTCTAGAAACCAAGCCTCTTTGCATCTTGGCAAGAACTTCCAGCTTCCAGAACTGAGATACAAATATATATTGTTTAAGCTACTAGGCCTATGTTTTTGTGTACAAACCTCAGCTAAGACTCTTACACCTCACACACTACTTGAGAATAAGTCTTAGAGAAAATGTTTACTTGAACAAAGTAGAGACTGAGGGAAACTTTATTCTTCCCTTTTGGTACTTCTTCCTACTTATCTTGTACAAGTGTGGCGGAGAGTAAGTGGGTTTGTGGATATGAGTGTGTGTTTGTGTGTATGTTGCTGAATGTTAGACTCTGGGTCTCACATGTGGGGCATGAAGTGTATCACGGGGCCACACCTGCTGCCCCTCTCCCTATCTTTCACTAAACATTGCTTTAACACAAGAGTCAAGATTGTGTTGCCAACTCCTTTACACTAAGATTAAGAGGTAAAGAGGGGGACATTACGTATTCACAGTATATTTCACTTTTCAGAAACATGCAAAAAGCCCTACAACTAGAAAATGTAAAAGTTATAAAAGTCCACATTGGAGGATGATGTAATTAGAGTTCATTTTTTTTCTTCTCTAGTTTGGACATTTAAAAAAAAATGAGTGTATATCATTCATTAAAAATTTGAATATCTATGTTTTGAATTGATCTTAGATAATTATCATCCTTTAAGACAGTTTAAATGGTATTTGCAATGATATCTTATTGCAAATAATATATTTTTGTAAGTGACTTACATAAAGTACTTCCTGGTGATTTGGAGTAATAACAGGAACACTGAATTTCAATTTATAAGAAGTTATTAGATTCTATGACCAGAATTTCATGGGGGCTCCTGAAATTCTGAAGAATTTTTTTAACTTGACCAAATAAAAAGATTTTGTCTTAAAATAGGATGGATTTTGAGTACAAAATCTGAAGAAATCACTCTTTATCCCATATTTTTGTTTTAGTTTTGCAGCACGAAATATCTTATTTAAATCCATCCTCAGTCAATATGTGCATTTTTCCTTAGAGACAAGTGGTACTCACTCTGGATTACATGTCTCTCTCTCTCTTTTTAAAATTTTCTTCATTTTTCTTTTTTAATTGAGTCACTATGAGGTACACAGCTAAAAAGTTGTTCATGATTGGGCTTCTGTCGTATGATGTCCAATGCCTGTTCCTACACCAGTGCACATTTCTTACCACCAATGTCCCCAATTTTCCTCCTGCCACCCCCACTAGCCTGCTTCTATGGCAGACATCTCTCTCTCTCTCTCTCTCTCTCTCCCCCTCCTTTTAGGCATTATGGTTTGCAATACAGGTACTGTAAGGTTATCATGTACATCACTTTACCTCCTTTTAGCACTCAGTTCTTGTCCAGAGTGATCATTTCCAACTATCATTGTCATAGTGGTCCCTTCTCTGTCCTAAACGCCCTCTCTACCACCTCCCCATCCATTTGTGGCAAGTGAGTTACATGAATTACATGTCTTAATCTCTAAAACAATCTCTACCTTACAAGTCTGTTGCACTTGGTGGAAAGATATATGTATAGAAGCATTGATAGTGTCATATAATGATTGAACATAATTTATCATCATAGCCAAGAGTCTGAGTTTCAACCTTTTACTATATACCAGGCAGCTTTGGATTCTATACTTTCTCATAGAATGTATAAGCATTTGTATTTGCATTGACATATTTCTCAAAAGAATATACAATAATTTGAGTCGCAAAGACACAATATTGAGAGAAGAGGTAATTCTGATTCTGATGACTTCTGAGAATATCAGCTTAATAATGAAATCTTACCGTAGTAAAGATTAGATTCTCTTAGAATCAGATGAAGCTAGAAAGGAGATTCTTCCCCATGCTAACATCTCCTCTGCAATTCTCTGGAGGATATATTTGCTCAATTGACAATTTCTGCTCAACCTCTAAGGGTACCCAGCATTCTCTTTCTCATGTTTTAGTACTTTCAGTTTCTCTCTGCTTGTTACTACTATTTTCTTTAATTTTTTAAAATTTCACTGTATCACTGTCTTCCCGTTCATCATCGATTTGCTCGAGCGGGCACCAGTAACATCTCCATATGTCCTGTCTCATGCAAGTAGAGCCCAAGGGCACCTGCTTGCTCCAGGAACATAAAGAGCCTCAAACCATTCCGTCAGGTCATGGGAATGAGGCTTATAATTGTTACTGGTATTTGGCATTTATTTTTAATTTTATTAAGTCTGTGCCATATAGTGAGACGACTGTTCGTGACTGGGTTCAAGTCACACAATGTTGCAACACCCATCCCTCCAGCAGTGCACATTTCCCACCACCAGTGTGCATCTTTACCCTCTTACTACCCCCTCACTCCCCACCCCCAGTCTATCTCTATGTCAGGCACTTTCCTTCTGTTTCCCTCTCTTTCCCAATCAGGCATTATGGTCTGCAACACAGATACTGTGAGATTATCATGTATTCCTTACCTATTCTGCATGCAGTTTTTATATAGTGGTCCCTTCCATATCCCAATTGCCTTTTCCCCAAGAGGTTGAATCAGGCTTCAAACCATAGACCAAACCTCATGGCCCTGTTCTTACTGTCCTTGGATATCGTTTCATCTTATTTTTTCTATACTCCACAAATAAGTGCAATCATTCTGTGTTTGTCCCTCTACTTCTGACAAATTTCACTTGGCATGATACTCTCCATGTCATCCATTTATAGGAAAGTTTCAAGACAACATTCATCCTAACGGCTGCATAGTATTCTATTGTGTAGATGTACCATAGTTTCTTTAACCAGTCACCTATTCTTGGGCACTCGGGTTGTTTCCAGAATCTGGCTATTGTGAATAGTACTGCAATGAATATGGAAGCGCAGATGGTGTTTCTGCTGTGTTTTTGAAGTTCCAGGGTATATTCCCAGAAGTGGTATTGCTGGGTCGTATGGAAACTTCAATTTCTAGCTTTTGAACAACTCCCACAATGTTCTCTAAAAAAGCTGGACCAGTCGGCATTCTCACCAACAAAGAAGGAGAGTCCCTTTCTCCCAGAATCCATGCCAGTACTGGTTGTTCTTGTTATTTTGAATGTGTGCCAGGCTCTGTGGTGTGAGCCTCATTGTTGTTTTAATTTGCAGCTCCCTGATGATTAGCAATGCAGTGCATTCTTTCATGTGTCTTTTGGCCATTTGTATTTTTTCTTTGAGAAAGTTTCTGTTCATTTCTTCTCCCCATTTTTTGATGCGTTGGATTTTTTTTCCTTGTAAAGTTCTACAAGACTTTACAAGGAACTTTACAAGGAACTATCCAGACTCCATAGCCCTCAGAGCTCCATCCAAGAGAAAACCTGATCTTTCCCCTAGTAATTAGTAACAATTAAGGACCTCAATTCCATGACCTGAAGAATGGTTTGAGGTTCTTCCTGTCCCTGGAGCAAGCAGATGCCTTTGGGTTACACTTGCTTGTGACAGGATGTATGAACATGTTACTGGGGCCCAACCGAGCAAATCGATGAACAATGGGAAGACAGTGATACAGACAGTAAAAGTTCTACAAGTGCCTTCTTGTAGAAATTTACAAGAAGAACTTTACAATCAATATCTTGGATTGATTTTATCACTTGTCTTCCCATTGTTCATCAATTTGCTCGAATGGGCATCAGTAACATCTCCATTCATTGGGAATGAGGTCCATTATTGTTACTGTTTTTGGCATATTGAATACACCATGGGTAGCTTGCCAGGCTCTGCCGTGGCTCTGGGTTCATCCCAGGGGGCCCAGTCTTTTTCTATGTCAGACCATCAACTGTTCAGAGCCCATGGGGCAGAGCCCTGGGTGTGGACAAGCCTGTCTCCTGTCTGCCATCTACCAATGCAGCCGGGCACCACAGCCACCCCTGCAACACCTCGAGGGACATATTAACCCCTTATCAGATGGATATTTACCAATCTGTGTTCTGACTTTTTTTTTTATCTTTGTCACTATTTCTTTTGAGGTGCAGAAGCATTTTAGTTTCATGTAGTCCCATTTATTTATGTTTGCTTCCACTTGCTTGATCAGTGGTGTCTGAACTTTGAAGATGCCTTTAGCATCAATGCCATGGAGAGGTCTTCCCATGTTTTTCTCCAATAGCTTATGGATTCAGGTTTGATATTGAGGTCTATTATTGAAACTTACTACTATTTTAAAAGCACATCAGACCATTCAGTGATAGGATGTAAGTGTGGGGTCCCAAGTTCAGTCCTTAGGGGTGGGGGTAGGGGGTTAGAGGGGTAGATCTGAATATAGTTAGAACCAAATGATTTGTGAGTTTGTTTTTATCTCTAAGATTACTATCACTGTAAAACATAAGGCAAAAAGCAACTTCTTGGAAAAGATGTGATTGATTAATTGAAAGAACGGAAAAGTCTCAACTAAAATGGGTTATGAAACCCAGATACAGTTTATGGGTCATCTTCTATATTGTTCAAATAAATTCTGTTAAAATGAAAGCAAAGACACATAATTGTAATGTTTTTTAATGGTGTGGAATTTACTCTAATGAAAAGTTCACATCAAAAATATGTTATAAACATCATTGTTTCCCTGATAGATGAGTTTAGGATCTAGCGAGTCTTTTATACATAATTTTATCACTTAATTGTTGTTACAACAAAACCCAAAATTTGCATTAGAGATAAACAAAAGAACACAGAGTTAAGTGAGCAATCAACCATACAAGTAGCTGATATTTTCCTAGTCTGCACAATCCATAATGTTATCCTTTTTTCTTGGTTTGATGCTAGTCTTGATTGCAATTGTTATAATCAAAAGAAATTTGTGTTAGGAAAAACATGTTCCCCTAATTAGTCAATTGTCTTTCAAGTAATTTATATTAAGAAAGCTTGCTCTTAGGAAGTGTCTATATTGATTGACACTTTCTATACATGATTGAAAGTGTGATCAACCTCACTCCAAATCTTTTAAGGAGATGCAGAGTATCTACTCTAACCCTTCAGAATCCTTGATTTTGACTCTGCCCTATTTTGGTTCTGTACCTTGACCTTCCCTACGATCCTCAAATTAGCATCTTGACCTCACAATTAATATTTTATTTATTTTTATTTAATTTATTATTATGATGATTTTTCTTTTAGGGTCACATCTGGCTATGCGCAGGGGGTTACTCTTGGTTCTGCACTCAGCAACTCAGGAACTCCTGGCAGTGCTTGGGGATCATATGGGATATTGGGAATCAAACCCAGGTTGGCGCATGCAAGGCAATTGCCCTACTCGCTGTACTATCACTCCAACCCCCCAAACTTAATAATTTAGAAACGTCTTCATGATTGAGTCCTAAGGAATTACCAGCTGGCCTCAATCATCCCAACTATGAAGACAAGACACACCATCCTGGAACTCTGTTAGAGCATGTAAGATCTGCCAAGACCTTATCTTTAGTTTTTGCTTGTTTTTTTTTTTTTTTTTTTGGTCACACCAGTGGTGCTAAGGGGCGACTCCTGGCTCTGTGCTCAGGGTTGAAATCTGGCAGTGCTCAGAGGACCACATGCAGTGTCAGATATAGAATCAGGGCTGGTTGCATGCAATATAAACAACTTAACCTCTATGCCATCTGTCCAGTTCAAGTCCTCATCTTTATAGCAAAGTGTAGGATACTGCATAGATATAGAAAACAATATCAAATATCTTCAACTCTTTCCCCACTTAATCTGTAGCCACTCACTGAAATGTGAATGATCCAAACAAGACAAATTCATACTCATCTTGGGGGTTGGCATGGTGGGGGTGGGGTGGGGGTAAGTCAATTAACTTTGGAAGAAAAGACTAGAATTTCTTTCCATCTGGTGATTCCATAACCTATTCTCATCAGTGCTTGCAATACTGAACAAAGTTATTTTGGTTAAGAATTTGTAGTTTACAGCTCAGTTCCTTCAGTGTGAACAAGCCATGCTATTTATAGCGATCTCATTTTATTGCTTTAATTTATGTATCTGAAAGAATCTGCTCTAATTGTAGGCGATTATCATGAGGGAAAATGTGCTTTCATGTACCTCAGGGGATTTGTTTGTGGGCCTATGGTTTTAAATGGCCCATTTACTCCCCAGTGGGTAGAAAATCAATTTTATGGATCTTCAAACATACATAATAACCATCATGAATAACAAAGTTAAATATTAAAATGGCATTAGCACATTTTACATTTGTTTTTATGGCTTTATCTCTAAACAGCCACCAAATGTTTTGTTCTATGACTTTTAAGGGTCCTCCTGGTGTAATACAATACAAAGAGGGATTTTGACCTTGTCTATAGAGTACTGAAGAGTAAACAAAATTAATGACATTGATAAGGAGATACAAGACCTTAGACAATAGAGAAGATCATAGCAGGCAATAGAAATGGTATCACTGAATTTCTGCTAGCCAGATATGGCATTAAGGAAGCATGTTCTATGCAAGCTCTAAGAAAGTTAATTACCCCATCAGCATTTAAGACAAATCTTCCCAATCCAACCTTCTCAATGTCAGTGCTGTTTCTCAACTGAGAATTAAAGCAGAGTACTTTTCTCAAAAACTAGCATGCAGGGCTAGAGAGCTAGTACAGAGATTACGGTGCTTGCCTTGCCTGTGAGGCTGACTTTGGTTCCATACCCAAAACCTGGTCCCCGAGCATCTCCAGGAGGGGGCTCAGGCCTCCTGAGCTCTGCTTGGGAAACCTATCCCTAATGTCCAAAAAAGTCTGAAATACATTTTTTAATTATTTTTATTATTTACTTTTGACTTTTTGGGTCATGCTTGGTGATGCTCAGGGTTATTCCTGGCACTGCACTCAGGAATCATTCCTGGCAGTGCTTGGGAAACAAATGGGATGCCTGGGATCGAACCCGGATGAGCCTTATGCCAGGCAAACAACCTATTCGTTGTACTATCACTCTAGCCCTGAAATGCATTTGTGTTGCTTATAGAATAAAGTTTAAAATCTCTAGCATATTTTCTAACATTCTTTTTTCTTAATCTAATGCTGTTGGTGGCGGGATTGGATCCACTAAAGGTCTGTGTTCTACCCTGTCTTATTCCCAGCTCTCATGGTCTGTATTTTTGTGGGGTTTTTTTTCACCTCTTTCTATCTTCAGTTTTGTTTTTCAGGCTTTTTTTTTTCTTTGCTTTTTTGGGGTCACACCCAGCGATGCTCAGGGGTTACTCCTGGCTGTGCTCAGGGGACCATATGGGATGCAGGGGATCAATCCCGGGTCAGCTGCATGCAAGGCAAATACCCTCACCACTGTGCTCTGGCCCCTTCAATTTTTTTTTTGAACTAAGAAATTTATTGGTGGGAATCCTATAGCGTTCACATTTATAGCAGATTGAAGCAGGAAGCTGACCTTATGTAATTATAATTGCATTATGCAACATGCATTTATTTGCACATTTTTAATTTACATTTTAAGATATTCACCAGAGGGGTTTTGCTGTTTTTTGGGGGCCACACCTGGCAGTACTCAGGGCTCTCTTCTGGCACTGCACTTAGGGATCACTCCTTGCTGGCTAAGAGGACCTTATAGGGTGCCTGGAACCAAAGCAGGGTTGGCTGCGTGCAAGACAAGCACTATACCCGCTGTACTTATCTCTCAGCCCAGAGATTGTCACTTGCTATTTCTACTCGAGAACACTACAGCAGCAGGCCAATTTACACTTATTGAATTAACTAGCATATATTTCCAATTTGCTACATATGTTTACATGCATTCCCATGGACTCCTAGAGTCAACAAACTTGTTTCTTATTAAACCAGCATTCAATTTAAAATCACTCTGTTTGTCAGAAATCTTGTAGGATTCAATAATTAAATAGATAGTTGGTTTGTTTTAAGAATGATGTCTGAAATCATTAAAAACTGTGACCATCAGTTATCATCTGGGTGAAAGTTAAGGATTTCTCTCCTATATTGAGTTGTGTTTAGCTTTAAATGGCTAATACCAATAACACCAGTGTCTTTTCTCTATAAAAACACAGTTGTAATTCAATAAAACTTTTGTAAGGACGACACTCAAGTGCTCAAGGCTTGGTTCTGACTACATTCAGAGATCATACCTGTTGGTGCTCAGAGGATCATATTGGATCATATTGACTGGTGATGTGTAGGGCAAGTGCCCTACCTGCTGCACTATCTCTCTACCCCCCAGTAAAGCTTTTAGTTTGTGGAATTAGAAAATGCACAATATGCAATATAAAAATGGTAATTGACTAAATTTATTCGATTTTGGAAGAGTATGCCACCCACACGGCAGAGCCTGGCAAGCTACCCGTGTCGTATTTGATATGCCAAATACCAGTAACAATTATAGATCTCATTCCCATGACCTGATGGAATGGTTTGAGGCTCTTTATGTTCCTGGATCAAGAAGATGCCCTTGGGCTCTACTAGCATGATACAGGACAGATGGAGATGTTACTGGTGCCCGCTCGAGCAAATCGATGATGAACAGGAAAACAGTGATACAGTGATACAATATGCAAATCAAAATGCCTGGGAAAATAGCTCACAGGGCTGGAGCACACCGCCTTACATACAAGAGACCCTGAGTTCAGTCTCTGGTACCAGATGGGTCTGAGCACGGCTAGAGGAGACACATAGAGAATGTGAAGAACATCTGGGACTGTCCCCTCACACCTGACTGTCACACCTGCATCTCCCCTCCCGCTTGGAATTCAATGTTTTCTAGGACAGTGATAACAAAGAACCACAGTACAGTGACTTAAGCCACGGAATTTATCTTACATTTGCAGAAACTAAACACCCAAATCAAGGTGTCAGCGGGCAGCTGCTTCCCTGAGACTGAGAGAATGATCTTCCCAGCCTGTGAGTTCGGCTTGTAGGTGGCCATTTCCCCATGCATCTTCCCATCTTCTTCCCTCTGACGGAATCTATGACCAAATTTCCTCTTCTAATCTGATATGACCAGCAGGCTTTGTAGATTAGGGGTTACCCCACTGACAGCTCTTCATTTTATTACCCCTTTCAAGGACCTTTCTCCAAGCATCACTACATAATGAAGTACTGAGGCTTCAACACCTGCATTTTCAGAGAGACACAATTTGGTTCAGAACATCTGGGGCCATAATTATGTTTATCTTAATAGTTTCAATTCCCCATTTGAGTTTGTGCAAGATATTGGTGCCTCAGGCAAAGTGAATTCAAACGTGTCTGGAACCCACATCTGTGCTGCCAGGCACACAGCCTTGCTTATAGTTCTTTCACTTCAGTTCCAGCTTCCACACACCGTCTCCTCATCAGGCCTTGGGCTCCTCATCAGCCCTTGGGGCTCTCCAGTGTTTGCTCCCACATGTCAGGCCTCAGGATCTTGGACACAGAGTTTCAGAACTAGTGCTATTATTACAAAAGAAACTGGTCTGTAAATGACCCACCAGAAGCCCACATTGACTTTATCTTGGTATGTTGGTTGGGAAGTGCCTAAATCTCTTTTAGTCATTGTGGGTGGCTTTGGAGGAGCAGAGAAAGTGTAAAAGAAACACAGCCACAAATGAGTATTTCAAGAAGTCACCAAGGTGGATAGACTGACTGTAGTTGGTAGTGGTCTCCCACCTCATGAAGGAGGCAGCAGAAGCATTTCCGGCTGCTGGGATAATAATGGTGATACCAGAACACAAAGAACAGAGACGGCCATGAGACACAACGGGAGATAGTGTCTGTGGTAGTCCCATACTTTCTAGGCTCCCGTTTCTGCCCAGTTAGAGTTCCTTTGCAACCTCATAGCCCTAAACATCACTGTATCCTTAATTTTTCTTAAGCTAACTCAAGTCAAGCTTATTTATTTAGCAACCAAACTAATGCTAATGAATACAGCTTTATAGTGTTTTTTTCTTTTTGGGTCACACTGGCAATGCTCAGGGGTTACTCCTGGTTCTTCGCTCAGGAATTACTCCTGGCAGTGCTCAGGAGACCATATGGGGATGCCTGGGATCAAACCTGGGTCAGTCACGTGTAAGGCAAATGCCCTACCCGCTGTGCTATCGCTCCCGCCCCCAGCTTTACAGTTTCAAAGTTCCTCTTTTTTTCTCAGCTTTTGAAAACTACATTATTGAAATTGAAATCAATAGACAAGTTAACTTCTGTTATTAAAATATGTATCATTGATTACATTGTTGTAAGATTTAAGAATACGGGTGTAACATGAAATCTTAAGGGTGGGTGTCTGCATGTAACTAGAACAAGATAATGGACTCAGTCTTCCATGTTAAGGGGTAGCTGTTGGGTTCCAGATGGCTTCTCAAGATAGTAGCGCTTCCCTGAGCAATGAAGAGACACACTGGACCTGGGACCAATGTCACTGTTTCATCTACTACTGGCCACCCCAGGATTCTCCTGAGATGGATTCCCTCACCTTAACTCCAACAAGGTCTGTCAAATCTAGAGAAGGAAGTCATTTCCTCTCTTGTTAGAAAACTTGCGAAGGCTCCTTTCTCAAAGATTGTTCTTCTGACTCAGAGACAATGGGGAGAGCTGGCATCTGGCTCTTCCCTAGCTCAGCTGTCCATGAGGCTCCTGGGAGGAAAGATAGGTTTTGGGAGTGGGCCCATCACCTCTGTTGGGCCTCAGAAGCAGCCGATGAGACTTGCCCATCACAATAGGCACCTTTTTCACTGTCCGGACGCTACAGCTCATCAGAGCCCGCCTAGGAGAGACACTGATATCAAGACCAGATTAACAGAGTAGCTGAGTTCAAGCCCAGGTAGGTGGCTCTCAGAGGCGGAAGTCACTGGGCATTCGTGAGATGGAGCTAGGGCCATCCCTTCCCCTCTCTATCTCATCCCAGGGCCGGGTGTCCTGCCCAAGAACTGCCCCAGGGTGACCAGCCATATCATGCAGAGACTCAGACACAACGGGGGAGAGCTGGCATCCGGCTCTCCCCTAGCTCAATTGACCATGAGGCTCCCCAAATCAAACTAGTGGAACCAATCATGTCCTAGAATATACTACAATCTACGGTGTGTAAGAAAGGGAAGTGAGAAGGAGAGAGAGAGAGAGAGAAAGAGAGAGAGAGAGAGAGAGAGAGAGAGAGAGAGAGAGAGAGAGAGAAAGGAAATACAGAACCCGCCATGGAGGCAGGCTGGGGGAAGGGGGAGAGGGGGGGGAGAGAGGTAGGGACATTGGTGATGGGAGATGGGCACGGGTGGAGGGATGGGTGTTGGAACATTGTAGAACCAAAACTCAAACATGAGCATCTTGTAATTGTTTATCTAAAGATGGTGTAATAAAATAATTTAAAAATAGATAAATAAATAGAAAAATAAAAATTAACTCCAGCTGTTAAAAAAAAAAAAGATTGTTCTCCCATGGCCCCTTTAAGCAGGCAGGGATGTGACCCAACTTCTCACAGCCCTGAGAACAGGCTGCTGCCTTAATCCAGAGCAGTCAAATTCTTCCTTCAGGGAATGGGGTTGTCTAGACCCCTGACATTCATGATTGGGAACTAGACAAAAGGATGCAGTTGGGCTGGACCAGGTATTTATGAGTGTGCTCATTAGAATTTGGGCTCCATCTGCAAACATAAAATGCATGACTTGGGGCCGGAGCGATAGCCCAGTGGGTAGGGCGTTTGCCTTGCGCGGCCCGGCCTGTGCTGGCCTGGGTTCAATTCCCGGCATCCCATATGGTCCCCCGAACACCACCAGGAGTGAGTAATTCCTGAGTGCAGAGCCAGGAGAAACCCCTGAGCATTGCCGGATATGACCCAAAAAAGCAAAAAAAAAAAAAAAAAAATGATGATGACTTGTGAAAGATTTTGAGAGAAGTAATCTTAAAAAACTACTTTTACTAAAAACTACCACTTAAAAAGAATGAGGTAGGGGCAGGAGTGATAACCCAGCGGGTAGGGCATTTGCCTTGCACGCGACCGGCCCATGCCGGCCTGGGTTTGATCCCCGGCATCCCATATGGTCCCCCGAGCACCGCCAGGAGTAATTCCTGAGTGCAGAGCCAGGAGAAACCCCTGAGCATTGCCGGGTGTGACCTAAAAAAGCAAAAAAAAAAAAAAAAAAAAAAAAAAAAAAAAAGGTAAATTTTTTCTTTCTTTCATTTTTCTTTCATTGTTCAATTTTATTTATTTATTTATTTATTTATTTATTTATTTATTTTTAATTTATTGATTTTTCCCCCCCAAATTTTATTACACCATTTTTAGACATAGAATTGCAAGATGCTCATGCAGATTTCTGGTTCCACAGCGTTCCAACACCCATCCCTCCACCCAAACCCATCTCCCATCACCAATGTCCCCACCTTCCTCCCCCCTCCCACACCTCAACTACTTGGCGGGTTCTATATGTCTTCTCTCTCCTCTCTATCTCTCCCTCCCGCCAAACTTTCCTGCACATAGTAGAATGCAGTGGATTAAAGGACATTACTGATTCCACTATTTTGGTGAATTGCGCAGCCACTTGCGGCCGTGTGACCTGGGCTCGAACTGGTTTTGCTCTGTTAATCTGGTCGTGAGGTAGTATCCCAGCGTCTGGACAGCGAAAGTGGTGGCTAGTATGGTGGGCGAGTCTCATCCGGCTGCTACCAGGACCCCCGGAGGTGATGGGCCCACTCCCAAAACCCATCTGTCCTCCCGGAGCTCCATGGTCAGCTTAGCCGGGAAAGTGGAGTTCCAGCTTCCCCAGGCACCTCCAAGGCCCGCATGCTATGGCTGGTGGTCCCAGAGCAGCTCCTGGGCGGGCCCAGCGGCTCTACAAAATGGAGGGGGAATGGCCGACCCCCTGACTCCATCTGACGAATTCCCAGCGATTCCCGCTTCTGGGAGCTGCCTACCTGGGCTCAAACTGGTTTTGCTCTGTTAATCTGTTCGTGAGGTAGTATCCCAGCGCCCGGACAGCAAAGGTGGTGGCTAGTGTGGTGGGCGAGTCTCATCTGGCTGCACGTTTCCCTACACCAGTACCCCCAGATTCCCTCCCCTCTCCCAGTCTGCCTTTATGGCAGGCACTGTTCCTCTCTCTCTCTCTCCCTCCCTCTCTCTCTCTCTCTCTCCTCTCTCTCTCACTCTCTCTCTCTCTCTCTCTCTCTCTCTCTCTCTCTCTCACTGAGTGTCAGCAGGGGCAATCCTGGGAGGATCCAAGTATTGCTAGGATGGGTTCAGGAATTCCCTGCACTGTAGGTTCTTTGCAAGAAACTCTTCTAGCTGAATCGTAGGTTGGCCCCAGACTCCTAAACATGACTTTAGAGTCTGTTTCCCCAACAAAAGTTAATTTTCATGGTCTGGAAAGTGAGAACACGGGGGTAAGGTGCTTTCCTTGCATACAGCTGACCCAGTTTAATCACTACTATTGCCTGTGGTCCCTCACGCACCAGGACCTCTAGGAGTGACCTTTAAGCACAGAGACAGGGGTTACTACTAAGCACAATTAGGTGTGACCCTAAACTCTCCTCCCAGTCCCAACATAAAAAGTTAATTACCTTCTACTTAAGCTGAAGGTGTGTGTTGTGGCCTACTACAATTTCAATTTTTTTTATAGCTCTTTACTCCCAATTCCAATATTCTTTGTGGAGTGATCCTATTCTCCCACACTGCCAGGATATAGTTGGGCACACAGTTGTTTTTAGACTCTCCCTATGTATACATTCACTCGCTTTGGAAGCAAAGGCAAGGAACAGATGTATCAAGTTTACTTTCACAAAATTAAAGTCATCAAAATTCATCAGTTCGTCAAAGATCGGGAAAATATGTTCAGGCTGAACTACAGCTATTAAGAGTGTTCTAATCATAACTCAAAGCTTCCCTTAACACGAGAAGAACAATCACATTCTAGAAGTTAAATATATTTAAAATATTTTTTAAAAATTGCTTTAAAATTTTCATTTTTGACTAGTTATTTATGAAGCCCTCACAGCTGAAGATAAGCAATGATAAAAAATAAACACAGATTTAAAAATGTTTTAGAACAAAGAAACATAAGGGGGCTGCACAGCGGGAAGGTACTTGCCTTCACACGGCTGACCATGTGTAAAGGGTTTCATCTCCAGCACCCCAGATGGCCCCCTGGGCCCTCCAGAAGAGATCCCTCAACACAGAGCCAGGAGTTAGCCCTGAGCATAGCCGGGTGTGGCCCCAAATCAAAACCCAATAAACAATAACAACAAAACAAAGAATCACAATGCTATGATAAAGAGGTGGGTGTTCTGATGGCTACTGCCTGCATCAGGAGTCAAGAATTAATGGCATTTTGCAGTTAAAGGGTCATTTTATTCAAACATCTAGAATAACAAAACCTGAAAGAAAAAAAAACATACTTTCCATGCTCCCCGAGACTTATGTTTATTAGTCTAAAATTTTTAAAAAATTTAACTAAATCCTTTCTGCATTATGGGATTCCACTTCAGCCTTTTTTAGATGCATGCTGTCACGGGAGCTGGGATGATGAGCTGAAGGATTCTAAGTACATACAATGTTAGCTGGCACAGCGAACTTGGATGTGTTAAAAGCTCCAAATAAGTCTAACCTTCTGTAATGAAGAAGGGTTGTGGTTGTATCCAGGAGTAAGCAAGGCTTAGATTTGAATTTGAGATAGCAAAACATAACGATGTACTCATGACAGTGGTTATAAACTAATCTTACCTCAGTGGAAGAAGCCTCACATTCAACTTACTGATTCTCAGTCCTTCCATCTACTTTGGCCATCATGTGGTATCTTGCTTTAGCAAACTACATTAAACAACTGCCATCAAGTATTTATCCTGTTTGAGAACATTTTCTTAAAGGTTAATGATAACTTCCTTAGCAATCATATCCTCTAGCCTACTCTCATCCTACCTGACCCCCAAATCAGTGGCCATTACCGGCAGTCTCTACATGATGTTTCTCTCTGTTCTCTTACTGCTCTTCCATGGTATTCTTGCTGGCTTGTAATTTTGCATTTTACCTGAACTAATATGTTTCAGGTTTTTTATTTTAATATTTTATTATACCACCATGAGATATACAAAGATGTTCATATTTGGGTTTCATTATACAGTGTTCCAGCATCCATCCCTCCACCAGTGCCTATTTCCCACCACCAATGTCCCTTGATTCCCTACCTTCTCCCTAGCCTGCCTCTATGGCAGGTTCTTTATCTGTCTCTCTCCTTCCTTCCTTCCTTTCCTTCCTTCGTTCCTTCCTTCATTCATTCGTTCCTTCCTTCCTTCCTTTCTTCCTTCCTTCCTTCCTTCCTCCCTCCTTCTCTCCCTCCCTCCCTTCTCTTACACATTATGGATTGTAATACATATAGAGGTTATCATGTGTGTGTCCCTTTTCCCATATACAATGCTCAGTTCTAGGCTAGTATCATTTTCAACGATTATTAGCACACACTATTCCTTCTCTGTCTTACCTAACTTCTGACTCCTACAGGCTTGCGGTACATTCACCTATTGACATGACCTCCTGGATACATATTTTGCCTGACCTTGGATATTGGTTTCAAATTATATACATAATATATATTGGTTTCATACTATATATATATATATATATATATAATATCATGCAAATAAATGCAGCCATTTTATATCTCTTTTTCCTTCTGGCTAATTTCACTCAACATGATCCTGTTTGTGTCCATCCATTTATAGACAAATTTTCCTTCATCAGTTCTCAGGCACTCTGGTTTCCAGATTCTGGCTATTGAGTCCCACAGTTTTAAGGTCATTTATGAGACACCAGTAACTCCCAGATCTGATTCCAGTTCCAGGCTTTTCCAATCTTCAGACTTTTATTTCTAAGATGAACTTACCTTCAAATCCAGTATGTGCAACCGAACTCACTGTGGAAGGCGCCCCTGAAGGCTCCCGGAGGAACAATACCTCTTGGTGTTCATGGTGCCTGCTGGTGGCGCCAGCACTGGCAGTGATTCACTCCCTATTCCTTTCCTTTGTTTAGAACAAGACAATTTTACATTCTGCACGATTTATGTTCAGAAACGGTAACTTTGCTCTTAATGGTAACTTACCTAAGTATGCCTTAAAAATGTTTCTGATCAGACTTGTTGTTGTATTTTAAAAATCCTGGTGTTAAAAACACCCTGGTGTTAAAAACACAAAACACTTTTAACGAAACAACACATGTAGGGTTGGTTTCCTGGCACCCCAGCAGAGTGGTGGTTGTGGCTCTTGGGGACCAACCATCATTTCAATGCACCGCACTGAGGTGTGTTCCAACACCAGGCCCACGACTGCCACCTCCAGCGAACCCTATGGAGAACAACAGCGGCCCCTAGCAACCTTTACAAGGCAAATTGCGCAACGTAACTACTGGAAGAATGCGACCCTTGGAAAGCACAGCATGTCAGTGAAGCACAATTAAGAAACTGTGCAACCCCCTGTGAGCACTGAGACCAAGTGTGCGAGAACACAACTGGATGAGGGGCCAGTGACAGCACACAGCCAAGAGAATGCCACAGCCAAGGATGTGGTCCCAGGTTATCACATCACTGAGGAGAATAACAGAAAAGCAACAAAAAAATTACTAGCAACCCAAGAAAGATCCTCTGTTAAAAGTACCATGAAGTAAAGATACATGTTTGTATCTTTCCATTTATCTCAAGTACCACGAAGTAAAAATACATGCTTGTTATCTTTCCATTTATCTCAAGTACCATGCAGTAAGGATACATGCTTGTATCTTTCCATTTATCTCAATTACCATGCAGTAAGGATACATGCTGTATCTTTCCATTTATCTCAAGTACCAAGCAATAAAGATACATGCTTGTATCTTTCCATTTATCTCAAGTACCATGCAGTAAAGAAACATGCTTGTATCTTTCCATTTATCTCAAGTACCATGCAGTAAAGAAACATGCTTGTATCTTTCCATTTATCTCAAGTACCATGCAGTAAAGATACATGCTTGTATCTTTCCATTTATCTCAAGTACCATGCAGTAAGGATACATGCTTGTATCTTTCCATTTATCTCAAGTACCATGCAGTAAAGATACATGCTTGTATCTTTCCATTTATCTCAAGTACCATGCAGTAAGGATACATGCTTGTATCTTTCCATTTATCTCAAGTACCATGCAGTAAGGATACATGCTTGTATCTTTCCATTTATCTCAAGTACCATGCAGTAAAGATACATGCTTGTATCTTTCCATTTATCTCAAGTACCATGCAGTAAAGATACATGCTTCTATCTTTCCATTTATCTCAAGTACCATGCAGTAAAGATACATGCTTGTATCTTTCCATTTATCTCAAGTACCATGCAGTAAAGATACATGCTTCTATCTTTCTATTTATCTCAAGTACCATGCAGTAAAGATACATGCTTGTATCTTTCCATTTATCTCAAGTACCATGCAGTAAAGAAACATGCTTGTATCTTTCCATTTATCTCAAGCTATCAATACCTATGCTACTTCTCAATGTCCAGTCTCATTGGTCTCCTTACCTTGGCCTACATACAGGAGTTGCAGGTAGCGTACACTTTCCAAATGTAGTCGGACAATGTAGTTTTCCTTCCTCATTTGGGACAGAAACCAAAGTAGAAACAATGAGCCCCTGCAAACCCTTCTCCAGGTATCAAGTTCCTAAATGCTTTCCCTTTCATAAAAGGGTAATGTAAAAATTTGATGGTTTGTGAAAGAAGATGAATTAGGCCCAAGATGTAATAACCCAGAAGGTCTTGCAAGCTTTAAGTGGAAATGAGATTTCTAAAATGGTTTCATTCAGCCCAGGAAAGGACATTCCAGATTTCACAATTGCAATCAGTTTTTTCCTTTGGAGCTAATAATTATGGGTGAAATCTGAAGATGCAAGTGGAGTTACATGAAGCACGGCTTGAATGTTTCCTTTACTGAATCCTTTCAGTCCTCAGTACACTCAAAGCACACCTTAGTCTCCAATCTTGGGGTCCTTTAAGGTTTATTTTTGGACTATCAGCTTCTAACTTTACTTTTGAGTAATTTCCAGGAACTTTTTTTTTTTTTTTTTTTTTTTACTTTTTGGGTCCACCCAGCGATGCTCAGGGGTTACTCCTGGCTCTGCACTCAGAAACTACTCCTGGCGGTGCTTGGGGACCATATGGGATGCAGGAGATCGAACCCAGGTTGGCTGTGTGCAGGGCAAACGCCTTCCCCGCTGGACTATCACTCCAGCCCCTGACTTAAAATTCTTAAACCCCCTTAATTCCAGCTGGAATACTCCGACATTTTTAGGTATTTCTTGATACCTATAAGAAAGCCCTACCTATGAGAAAGCCCTACTCACATATTCTATCACCACCCCTCCCCAATGAATCTATACAATAAACACTACTATTGAACAGCCTCCCTTTTTTTTTTTTTTTGTTTTGGGTCATTGTTGGAGGACAAGTTTAGCTAATCTGGGAGCTTTGTTGTTTTGCTCACTCCCAGCTTAATCTTATTTAAGCCAAGGTTCATTCTAATGAGACCTCTCTTCTATGTAAACACTGCTAGAGGGTGTGGCACTTACAGAAGTCACCTTGATTGAATAACTTCTGACTTATACATCTACTAAGACTTCTGTTTTCTAGATTGGGCACAGCTCCTCTTTATACCCAATGCACCCAGCGTGGGACAGTTAGGAATTTACCAGGAGACTACCACCCTGGCTACGCTGAGACTATAGGAAGACTATAGGAAGGATCATACTAGTTTGCTCCACGCAGGCGAGTGTGACCCTTTCAGTACACGAGAACAAGATACTCAGAATCACCCTGGTGCAGATAATAATAAGGACCTTGTGGGTATCATCTAGATTACATGAAGCTCATGAAGTTAAGATGTATTACTTTATATCAGCCCCTCTCTCCCCCCAGTGTTTTACATAAGAGATAATCTTGGTAGAAAGGATTAGACCTTGGCATAACCTTTGTTTATACCTGCAATAGGGTGTGGCACTATACTCTGTTTAGAGTTCTTTGTTGACATGCCCCTCAGATTGGATTACGTTGGTGTATATAAGGGGCTGACTTGAGGCCCCTTCACGCTTCACCTTTTGACCTTTGGGCCTTTTGGCTTTCAGCCTTTTCACTTTTGGCTTTTGGCTCCTCGGCCTCAGCTTTTGGCTTTTTGCTCTTTGGCCTTTTGCTCCTTCTGGGTAGGACTCAGCTCGGGTGAAATCCTCTCTCTCTCTGGTAGGAGACTTAGGCTCTTTTGTATGGTCTAAGTTCGGACCAGAGCTAAAGTTTGTTCATTATATTGGAGTGCTGTGGAAGAGCTTTTGTACTATTAAAAGCCATTTTTGGAACTGCACCGGACTCGTGAGTTTTCATCTGTTCACCCGGCGTCCTCGGAGAGGTAGAAGAGAACCTCAGTCCTGACACTGTCGGGGACCCCGGCGGCGTTCCCGACAGGTCATACCCGGCACTCTTTGCTCACAAATTACTCCTGGCAGTGCCTGGGGACCATATGGGATGCCCGGGATCGTAGCCGGGTCGGCCGTGTGCAAGGCAAAAGCCTCACCCACTGTGCTATCGCTGCGGCGCGCATTATTTTGTAAATAAATTATCTCCTTTTGCCAGGGTCGAATGGATACTGCTTCCTCTAAGTTGAAGCAAGTGTCCCTTGATCCAAGGATGTTCTCTGGTTTTTCTAGGCCACTTCTAGATAGCTTTGTAGCAGATGAGCCAACAAGTTTGCAGAATAACTGAATGACTGACTGCACTCAATTTTGGTTCCCTTTGGTCCTTCCTCCTCAGGCTGACCCACATGCTCTGCTACGCACAGCAGGACCAGAATCACACTCTGAATGCTCTCTGGAATGTCTTGAGGAAGGATCCAATTTGTATTACTTTGTCATCATATTCCAAATATCTTTAGACTTTCACACTCTCCACAAAAACTTTTAGGAGCAGGGCCTTGTATGCATCTGATCCAGGTTTAAGCCCCCTGCCTCCCATGTGATTTCCCCGAGCATTCCAGGAGATAACCGAGTACAGAGCCAAAACTATGTCCTGAGCATTTCCAGGTGTGGCCCCCAAAACAAAAAGAGGAGAGGAGAGAAAAGTTCAGTATATCTTTAAAAAAAAAAGAAAAGAAAAGAAAAAGAAACTTTTAGGGGTCCATGTCGTGGCTAATGCTTGCCAAAGTTCTGGTGCAACCGCTGGTGCTGAGTGCAATCCTGGCCACTCTTTGGTCTCTGACCCAAGGTGCCACAAGCAATTTCCAGCCACTCCCAACCAGGCGTGTGACAACTAAAAGACTGTGACTCTTGGTGATCACCATGGTTGAGGGGTACAACCTGATGTAGCAAACCAAAGAGCACAGCTAAATGTGAGAGCAAATCACTACTAGAAGCCAGGTTACCACTGCGACAACACAGGGAAGGGGAGCGGGGGTGGGGGGGTGGGAGGGAGTGGCAGAGCTTTCATTTTTCTAAGACAAAACTTCTAATCAGTTCCCAAATTACATGAGAACTTCTTGAGTTTTACTTACTGGGTATTCTTTACTTTTTTGACCTAGAATTAAAAGACTTCTATTGGAGTCCATTAAATTTTGCTCTTTTACTGTGTGCCAACTCTGTATGGGGGGCAATCAGTTTGCTTCTCTGCTCTGACCGCTGCCTTCAGAACGGCCTGCATTAACTGCTTCCCCGCAGCTCCTCCTGCAGCCACCTACTCAAGACCTGGTCACTAGCCTACAGAGGCTAGTTCCCCAACCCCCAGTATGAATAGCACAGGGACTTGGTTCAAAGGAATTTTTTTTTTCTTTTTTGGGTCACACCCAGCAAAGCTCAGGGGTTACTCCTGGCTCTGCACTCAGGAATTACTCGTGGTGGTGCTTGGGGACCCAAATGAGATGCCAGGGATGGGGTGGGATGCGTGCAAGGACAAAACGCCCCTACCGCTGTGCTGTTGCTCCGGCCCCCAGTTCAAAGGAAATTTGACTGGATAAAGTGCACGGATTCATGGCGCAATGCCTCAAAGCCTGGAATACTGATGTACCAGGTACCTCACCACATTTGATAAATTAAGTAGTTATGACTTGATCAATTAGTCATGACAGCCCATACATTCCCATACATGGGTTGCAATGGTCAACAGTGTCATCTAGCGGAGCAGGCACGGAGATGGGATGGGTGGGAACTGAGGGTCTCTGGTGGTGGGAACACACTGGTGGTGGATTGGTGTTCAGTATTTCTAACACTATATTGTAAATCTTTTTAAAAATCAGTTTAGTTTTATAAAAAGTGCATGGATTCTAGCACCCCAAATCACTTTCTGCTGTGTGGTACCCAACCTCCTGATAACTTGTTTCCTCATCTGCAACGGCGTGAAAACAACTGCTTCTTAAGAGTCAGAATTTAATGCCAAGCTGCTGGCCCAGTAATGGGAAACCGTTAACCTGATGTACAGCCCAATTACCACTAACTCATGAATATAATCTTTGGTTTCAATCATTCATTTTACAAAGAACTACTTGTCATTTTAATCAGGGAGCAAGAGAAGTGACTTAATTACTTCTGCAAAACAACTGTCATGCACAGAAATGTAATCTGAGGAAATCTTAATCTTTTACTTCTACATGACAATTTTTCTTTAAAAGTTACATCACCTCAATTTCTACTACCCTGTAGTATTTAAGTACTTTGAGTAAAACTGACTTTTAATACTTTTAAGAAGTAGAGCTAGGTACCTAACTCTATCTGCTGTATCTCTAGCTCACTATATAAGCTTTCTGGCGTTCAATAAAAACCTAAGCTGTGGTATAATTAATGTGTGCAATTTTGTTCAGCCAGTGTGACATGCTCTATGGATATTTCCTCCCAATTTCAGAATAACTAGCTGAATTAGAGGAAAATGACCTAGTTGACTTTAATTGTTGATGGGAAATATCCTTACATTTGATCAGGTACCTAGGACTGTTCAAGTATCTACTTTTTGGGAAACCAGTAAAACGGTGACTGAGACGTCACCATGAGAACATGTGACCAGAGAAATCATATCATCTTCTGGGAAGGGTAATCAACAGCAGGGTAGTAGTTTAGACCACAGATCTTTGGTTTTAACAGTTGAGATGGAGGCAGACTCAGAAAATTATAAAATGTCTCTGCTAAGCCATTTACCGATAAGGTTCCACCTACATACAAGCCACTTAATTACCTTCCTACATACTTAAGCCTAAGTGACCTGTCAGCAGAGGAGGTCTGTGACAGTTTTAAGAGAATGGCCTTGCTTGCTTAGGGCTTGTGTGTGGGTGTTGAATACGGCACTTTAAACAAACTTATGAGGTGCAAACTTTAATGCAATGACTCACACGGTTTCAGAATGTGTAAATACGAAGCACAATTGAACTTATACCATCACTGGTGTTCACCCACAGCCAAACTAACGTGAGACGAATACCACATTTTTCCCACTACCATGAAATTCACAAAACACGAAACTCAGTAAGCTGACAAGAACAATCCGAGGCTACCTGCCATTGGTGTGGCACCAAGGTCTTGAACCTGTTATGTACTTAAGCCTGTATTTTATGACATATTTGATGAGAGCATTCATTCAGTTGAACTACTTCTGAGACTGTGTGAAGTTTTTTTTTATATTTTTTTAAATTACAATGGAAAACTAAAATAGAAAGTAATTGCAAAATAGG
Organism: Cryptotis parvus; assembly: GCA_021461705.1. Taxonomy (NCBI): domain Eukaryota; kingdom Metazoa; phylum Chordata; class Mammalia; order Eulipotyphla; family Soricidae; genus Cryptotis; species Cryptotis parvus. Next base: position 147,855 of record JAJIBD010025445.1, on the reverse strand, counting down.
AAAAAAGAGGCGATTTTTCAACAAGCCTGGAATCCGGTAAGTAGAACAAAACAGAAAAGGGATCCTGACTAACATTGTTTTATATAACATACTTCCAATGTTCCTTATTCCAACTGAAGATTATACTTTCAGGGATCATTTCTATAGTTCGTTACTAGGGAAGTTTCTTTTGATCGTATAGTGCATCCTTATTCCAATTATACAAAAATAAAACTTTCCTCTCATTGGAGATGAACTGGTAAAGCCTAGATCTAAATATAACTTGGGAACTCGATTATTATGTCAGAATAACCTCAGAAAATATGACTAAATAGACACAACCAGGAGATCCAGAATTCAACAGGACAATGTTTTAATATTTAAATACTATCTCTAAAAGACAGGAAGACAAAAGAATTAAGGAGTTTAAGGAACCAACTTTGTTAGTGGCACCAATCAATATTTAGTTACCATAAAAGTACTTGAATTTGCTATATTTCTGAAGAAAAAAGATTTTTTTAATTAGCTAAAAACTTAAAAAAGTTTCTGAATTCTAATTTTGGTTAAATTGATCAATTTAAACAATTTGCACAAAAAATAAAAACACCCTTGAAGTGATTAGAAACTTCTCGAGTTTGATAGAAATTGTAGCTAGAGAAGAACTATTACGTTTTAATTGTACCATACTCAAAATAGAAAGAAAAACCTTAGTCTCAGCTTGAGTTTTTAGATCATTTCTATGCAAAGAATCATCTTAAATTGTGTCAGCTATCTTTTCAGACCATGATGCACTGAAAATGGAAGTTAACCGTACACAGAAACAGGGAGTCAAACCAAACACCTGGAAACTGAACACTCACTCCTGAACAACAAATGGGTCATAGAAGAAATCAAACAGGAAACCAAAGATTTCTGGAAACAAATGAAAATGAAGACACCAACTATAAGAACTTGTGGGACATGGCAAAAGCCGTGTTAAGAGGGAAGTTTATAGCTCTGCAAGCATTCATCAGGAAACAAGAAAGGGCCCACATAAATAACCTGACTACACAGCTGAAGACATTAGAAAAAGACCAACAAAAGGAGCCCAACCCAGGCAGAAAAAAGGAAATAATAAAACTTAGAGAGGAAATCAATGAGTTGGAAACCAAAAAAAAACAATCCAAAAGATTAATGAAACCAAGAGCTGGTTTTTTTAAAAAATAAACAAGACTGATAAACCATTGGCAAGACTTTTTAAGGACGGGGGAAAGAGAGAACCCAAATAAACAGAATCAGAAATAAAAAGGGTGACATCACAACAGAAACCACAGAAATCAAAAGATCATCAGAGATTACTTTGAGAGCCTGTATGCCATGAAACATGAGAATCTAGAAGAAATGGATCAATTCCTGAAGTCCTATAACCTCCCACGGCTGAAACAAGAAGACCTCCAATACCTGAATAAGCCTATCACCATTGAGGAAATAGAAACAGTAATTAAAAGTCTGCCCAAACACAAAAGCCCAGGTCCAGACGGATTCCCTAGTGAACTCTACCAAACCTTTAAGGAGGACCTACTGCCAGTCCTTTTCAAGCTCTTCCAGGAAATAGAAGAAACAGAAACACTCCCAAACAGCTTCTACGAGGCACATATCACCCTGATACCCAAAGCAGGGAGAGACAACACAAAGAAAGAAAACTACAGACCAATATCCCTGATGAACACGGATGCTAAGATCTTCAACAAAATACTAGCAAACAGAATCCAAAGACTCATCAAGAAGATTATACATCATGACCAAGTAGGATTCATCCCGGGTATGCAAGGATGGTTCAACATTCGCAAGTCAATCAACATAATACATCATATCAATAAGAGAAAAAATAAAAACCATATGATCCTATCAATAGACGCAGAGAAAGCATTTGACAAGATCCAGCACCCGTTCATGATTAAAACCCTCCAGAAAATGGGAATTGAAGGGACTTTCCTCAAGATAGTTACAGCCATCTACCAAAAGCCCACAGCGAGCATCATTCTAAATGGGGAAAAGTTGAAAGCCTTCCCCTGAGATCAGGGACAACACAAGGTTACCCACTCTCACCTCTTTTATTCAATATAGTACTGGAAGTACTTGCCATAGCAATCAGAGAAGAAAAGGACATCAAGGGCATCCAGATAGGCAAGGAAGAAGTCAAGCTATCATTATTTGCAGATGACATGATATTATACCTAGAGAACCCTAAACTCTCTACCAAAAAACTCCTAGAAACAATAGACGCCTATAGTAGAGTGGCAGGATACAAAATCAACACCCAAAAGTCGGTGGCTTTCCTATATACAAATAATGAAAGAGAAGAAAGGGATATTAAGGAAACAATTCCATTCACAATTGTGCCACAGAAAATCAAATACCTAGGAATCAACCTACCCAAGTGTGTAAAGGACCTGTACAAAGAAAACTACAAGACATTGCTCCAAGAGATAAAAGAGGACATAAGGAAATGGAAACATATTCCCTGCTCATGGATGGGGAGAATCACCATTGTCAAAATGGTAATACTCCCTAGAGCTCTGTACAGATTCAATGCAGTCCCTATAAGGATACCCATGACATTCTTCAAAGAAATTGACCAAACACTCCTAAAATTTGTGTGGAACAATAAACCCCCCAAGGATAGCTAAAGCAATCCTTGGGAAAAAAGAAGATGGGTGGCATCACCTTTCCCAACTTCAAACTGTACTACAAGGCAGTAGTAATTAAAACAGCATGGTATTGGAATAAAAACAGACCTGTGGACCTATGGAATAGAATGGAGTATTCTGACACCAACCAACCTCAAACACATGATCATTTAATCTTTGATAAAGGTGCAACGAGTCTAAAATGGAGTAAGGAAAGCCTCTTCAACAAGTGGTGCTGGGAAAACTGGGCAGCAACATGTAAAAAAATGAATTTGGACCTGTGTCTAACACCATGCACAAAAATCAGATCAAAATGGATTAAAGATCTCAACATCAGACTTGAATCCATAAAGTACATTGGAGAAAATATAGGAAAAACCCTCCATGACATTGAAGCTAAAGGCATCTTTAAAGGTGAAACATCACTAACAAAGCAACTAGAAGAAAAGATAAACATATGGGACTACATGAAACTAAAAAGCTTCTGCACCTCAAAAGAAACAGTGACTAAGATACAAAAGCAGTCCACAGAATGGGAAAGAATATTCACCCAATACCCATCTGATAAGGGGTTAATATCCAGGATATATCAGGCACTGGTAGAACTTTACAAGAAGAAAACAAACAACCCCATCAAAAAATGGGGAGAAGAAATGAACAGAAACTTCAGCAAGGAAGAAATTCGAATGGCAAAAAAACATATGAAAAAAATGCTCATCGTCACTAATCATCTGAGAGATGCAAATCAAAACAACAATGAGATACCACTTTACACCACAGAGACTGGCACATATTCAAAAGAGCAAGAACAACAAATGCTGGCGTGGATGTGGGGAAAAGGGGGACACTCATCCATTGTTGGTGGGAATGCCGGCTGATACAGCCTTTTTGGAAAACAATATGGACATTCCTCCAAAGACTAGAAATTGAACTCCCATTGGACCCAGCCATACCACTCCTGGGAATCTACTCTGGGAAACCAAAAATACGAGGGGAAACACCATCCCTACTTTTATGTTCATAGCAGCATTATTCACAATAGCCAGAATCTGGAAGCAACCAGAGTGCCCGAAAATCGATGACTGGATAAAAAAGCTTTGGTACATCTACACAATGGAATACTATGCTGCTGTTAGGAAAAATGAAGTTATAAAATTTGCCTATAAATGGATGGACATGGAGAAGATTATGTTGAGCAAAATTGGCCAGAAGGAGAGAGACAGATACAGAATGACTGCATTTATCTGCATAACATAAATATATATGTACATATTATGATAGCAATATCCAAGGTCAAGTGAACCATATATCGGGAGGTCTTGTCAAAGGTGGAAACTATCACAAACGTGTGGGAGTCAGAGGCTAGGTAAGACAGAGAATGGAACAATGTGCTAACAATTGTCGAGGGTACTAATGCCAACCTAGAACTGAGCATTAAATAGAGGCAAAAAGATACACATGACAGCCCTTTAATGTATGTTCTGTAATCCATAGTCTGGAGGGAAAGGAAAAGAGAAAGAGAGAGAGAAAGGAAAGAGATAAAGAACCTGCCATGGAGGAGGGCTGGGGGAGGTGGGAGGGAACCGGGGACGTTGGTGGTGGGAGATGGGCACTGGTGGCGGGATGGGTGCTGGAACACTGTGTGACCAAAACCCAAGTATGAACTTTTTAATTGTATGTCTTTGTAATTGTAAAAATAAAAAAAATTAATAAAAAAAAGAATTATCTTACAAGGTCTCTAAAAGAAATATCTAATAGTAAAGTTTTTGAGATTGAAATATTTACAACACATCTCCAGACATTTATTTGAAGGCTCCTTAAGAAGCTCATTGATGAGGACACCCACAGGTAGCAACGAGTAAATAAACTTTGATTCCCTGAAAAACCACCCATGCTTGGCTGCACCGTGAGGTGGTTTATAATACATAGCAGCTGCTAGACTCGGGTATATGCTTCCAGCTGTTACAAACACATAGGTTTGCCCGATTCTAAGTTGAGCAATTTACGATCTGGGTTCATTTACTATAAAACCTTGATTTTCTTGTAGAGACTAAAGTGTAGGATTAAGTGAAGTCACACACACAACACAATGGGTATACCATGTCAATAATAAAATATTTGAATAGCCAACTAAGCATACCTTAATTTAGCTAGGAAACTCCTGGCATGCTTCCTTAGGTTTTAAATACAACTAACTATAACTGTAACAATAACTGTAACATATACTGATGAAAGATGCCTCCACCTCACCAAACCCCAAAGCTTTTCCTCAAGTAGCTATATTAATTAAAACAGGAAAAAAAAAAACACATTTCCCTATGAGGGGAGAGGGGGGCTAAGGTTCAGTGGGACTGTCAAAAAATTACTATCCTGGAGCTGGAGTGACAGCACAGCAGGTAGGGCGTTTGCTTTGCATGCGGCCAACCTGGGGTCGATCCCGGCATCCCATATGGTCCCCCTAGCACTGCCAGGAGTAATTCCTGAGCGCAGAGCCAGGAGTAACCCCTGAGCATTGCTGGGTGTGACCCAAAAAAGCAAAAAAAAAAAAAAAATTACTATTCTGGCAAACACATCTATCGGGTGTTTACCCTCTAAATAGAACTGCCGTCAATTTTCCAGAAGAGACCTCCAAGTGAAGTGTGTTTCTGCTGTTTGCTGCTTCTCGCCTCCTGCTCACCTCTTGTTCTGCCTGATCACGTCTCATTCTCGTGCACAAAATGTGATTTCTTCACACATAACTGTTTACTAACGTGATGCCACCGAACACAGGATATCCTCAGAGATCTATATTCTCCAAGTCCATATCCTCAGAGATCTATGTTCTCCAAGTCTAAAATAGGTAGTCTACCTGTCTAAAATACAGGTAAATCTGCATTTTACCGTGTGGTATTAGTTCACCTCAACTGTAAGTAACCAAAGAGGGGAGAATTCTAATACTCTGTCATTCCCATGGCCTTCCCCTTAACCCTAATACCTCACACAGAGCTAGATCAAATAATGTTCTTTATTCATTTATAAAACTCATTACAAGGCTAGGGCCGGAGCGATAGCCCAGTGGTAGGGTGTTTGCCTTGCACACAGCCGGCCTGCGCCGGCCTGGGTTCAATCCCCGGCATCCCATATGGTCCCCTGAGTACCGCCAGGAGTAATTCCTGAGTGCAGAGCCAGGAGTGACCCCTGAGCATTGCCGGGTGTGACCCAAAAAAAAAAAAAAAAAAAAAAAAAAAAACTCATTACAAGGCTTAGTACAGTTTTAGTTTGTAACACTGAAGCCAACTCACAGTAACACTTTATACAAATACTAGTATCTTAGAACTTTTTAATCCTACAGTGCTTCCATGTGTTAATTTAGTTGTTTAGATATGGTAGTCTTAAAAAACAACTGTGTAAGCGTCTCAAGTGAGAATGATAAAAACAAAGTCACTCTAATGACAGACAAGAATCAATGGAGCACCTGTTTGCCAAATAACTTTCTAGAAATGAAGGTAGTTGACAATAGTGTTTAGACTTCGGACCTAAGCCCCAAACCCTTAATACCTAGGCCCAGCCCAGACAGAACGTGGAGCAGCGTAGCCTAGGATAAGTACTATGAAAAATGCATTTTATAAAGTTCTATAAACATAAATGCGTGAGGCACAGAAAATCTTTATTGCCACAGGAAGCAAGTGTACTGGTCCCACCTCACCAACAGCTTTAAGAGTCACATAACGCAGACTTCACATAATAAGGTACAACACAGACTTGGGGCGATATGGTCCCTGGGACTATATTGGTTGTAATACTGAGGTAACCAATTGACCTTGCTCAGTGAAAATACCTCAAACACAATTAAAAAAAAATCAACTAATTAAAACATCCAATTCATATTTACAATTCAAATAAAAATATATATTATTTGCTTCAACGTATAGCAAGTTTAATACATTAGTGTTTACAAAATAAAAACGGTTTTCTACTGAAATTTTTACTGTGCTTCCCCCTTATCACTAAGCTCAAAAAAGAAAAGGAAAGCATGATACTCCAGGAAACTTATTTATGAATTTTAAGATGCAATTGATGGGGTCATGGAAGATGGATCAATACTGTGGAAGATGACTGCATCTTTAAAAATTGTTGCTTATTTAAAATCTACAAACGTGAATCTGTAAGACACAATTAAAAAAAAACCCACAAAATTTCTCAAAATAGATTAGAATACGAGAAACGTTTCATGAAACTACTGATATACTAACCAGTTCTATGGCTAATATTAAAAACTGAACAATCTATTTAAATCAACTCATACTACTTCTACCCACAATGAACAATACAACCACAACCTCAAACAAATAACAGAGTTGCAAGGTGCATGAAAAGCTTCTTCAGTAGGCAAAACACTATGGTATAATTAAAACATTTAGGAAGGGAAAAAAGCCTTTTAATAGTATAAAATTTGTTTACTGGTGTTTCTACTGTAGAGCTATTCTATAAATCAAAATGACAAAGCAATTACATATGTGACAGTGATCAGAGACTACAGTGTAACATTTCATCTAATATTTGGCTGCTGACTTTTAGTGTAACAGATTTAACTTAGTATTTTTTTTTAAACAGCTATGACCTAGAAGAGAACTGAAAATGACAACATAAAAAAAAAAACGGTTTTTCAAGTCAGTATGCCGTTCTCGGCAGTTATCTGGATTTAGAAGAATCTGGAGAAAGCAGGTCAAGTTGTCAAACGTCTTCTTTTTAAATCAACAGAAAAAAAGATATTGGTAAAAGCAATATGTTCTTTCTTCTTTGAAACTATGAAATCCAATGTGAAATTCTCATTTCACCAGTATATCTACGAACATTTAAGCATACCCCCCACATATATGCATAGAGCCTATAATAGGTGCCTTTGAAAACATACTTTCAAGTGAAAATGAATTGTAAGGAAAAAACTGCATTCACAAATCTGTAAGATATACAAAAAATTTAAACTGTAAAATAAATAACGACTACAGTTGCCAACTAAATCTCCACGGTAATATGGCTGCAAATGAGTTGTGAGGGACTGTGCACTCTGGGCCGTTGGGGTGGACAGACCCAGGGGGCGCTCTAGTTTTCTCTTTCACATGGAGAGGAGTTCTGGATAGGAAACAGTACTTACTCTATTATATATTATAGCCTGTCAACAGTCACCATTCTATCACATTTAGGATTAACTTACTGTATCTTAATCTACGTAACACATTCTCAAATAGTAAAGTTTTACATCAAGGCTTTTTGCATCAATCCACTCGCTGGAAGTTCTCTTCGAAGCAGAAACTTCCTTGTTTTGCTGTGCCTTAAACAGCCATCATAGAACACAATCTGAGTTAAGAGGGTGAGATAGATATTCAACTCTAATGCTTATCTTTTTAACTTAATTCCAGTATTTACTAACGGTATAAATGTCCACTGATTACAGTCAGTAAAAGTTATGTTTTTCTATTAAAAAGGATTTCTCCTATTAAACAAAATCAGTTTCATCAAATGTTACGTTCACAATATTTTCCTTGGTTCAAATTGATTATATGCTTTTTCCATTTTTCCAAAGTCATTGCAACTTGCCAAAATTACACCACAATCTTTTTGTTTCATAACTGAAAAGATTCTAACTACATATAATAGTATTTACGCTAGATACATTTAAAGGAGACAACAAAATTTCAAGTAAATAAACTGTATCCACATTTGTTGGATCAAACAGGTCTCAAAAAATCTAGATTTTTAGCTTCTATAAATTACACAAATACATCGTACATTCTTAAATAATGAATGCTTACAATATTAATTTGTAAGCCGTTCTACATAAAACGATTTAACACAGGAATGTGAATTGATGATTATTTGTTTTAGATTGTAATACTCTCACTTTTCTCTTTTTGTGGCTCCTGTTGTGTATTCCTGGTCTCCACAGACTATTAATAATCAGTCATGCTTTGGCTATGAAATCTGTTTGAGCTGAATGAGGCAACATTGGTTATTAAGGCTTATTTCTATGATGGAGCATTATCCTTAAATCTGAAGCCATTTCCAAAGAACAGTGGGAGAATCACAGCTATCTTGAATCTTCAGGTTCTGTTTTGATGACTTTCTTTTCTAAAGTGAAAGCTGAGTGAGGGTAGTCTTTTAAAATCCCAAGGCTCCCTGCATAAAAAGGAAAACAGAAATTGAGTCGATCATTTAAATCAATGGAGTTCACAAATAAAAAAACATAAAATTTGTAACTATGCTTCTGGGCAAGTTACATTCTCTTGATGTTTTAGCGTCTCCATCTATAAAGTGGAAGTGTTATAAAGGGTGGTATACGTGTTAACACATAAAATGACAATCATTTCATGAATTATCTGTATATACTTCCACCGCACACAAATACTTCAGAATGACAAAATTAAATGCATTTACTATTTAATACTAGAAGACACACACACATTGGGGTGGGAGCAATTGTCCAGTAGGTAGGGCATTTGCCTTACACATTGCCAACCCGGGTTCGATTCCCAGCATCCTATATGGTCGGTCCCCTGAGTACCACCGGAATAATTCCTGAGTGCAGAGCCAGGAGTAACCCCTGAGCATTGCTGGGTGTGACCCAAAAAAGAAAAAAAAAAGACACACACACATCCTTTGAAAGGGATTCTACAAAGTAAGCTAATAATAGTTTATCCAAAATTTGGCAGTTTAATTGATTAATTCATGCCCTAAACACAAGAGAAGAATTTAAATTCTGCTTAGGAAGGGTAATAAAAATGGTACCTACCATTTGTTGAGTTCCTATTATCTAGGCATACATATACATTAACTTATTTAATCTTCAGAACTATTCTATGAAGTAAAGCTCATAGCCATTTTATAGATGAAGCAACTGAAGATCAGGGTAGTTAAGTAACTTAGAATTAACCCAGTCAAGTTTCAGTGTTAAGAAGGGCCGCAGCACCCCAGAGGGAGACAGATTTGGGTCTGGTCTGTTCCAACAGAGCTCCAGCAGCCAAAAACCTCAACACTCCACAACCGCCCCGCTCTGTTCAAGGCTGGACTCCACTGCTCAAATGAGCTCCACCCAGAAATAATTCATTGAAAACCTCAGGTATGTGGGTTTTGCGATTGAAATCTCCAGGCTTTCATGGGGTCCGGGATGGGCTCCCTCCTGCCATTTCCCTGTTCTTCTGGAAGGCCAGACAGTCATGCCCATGGCCCGAAGTCACCACCCTATTATAAATTTAGCTCCAACTTTATCATCTGGTTACAAACTTTGGAATTCCTAGAGTGTGCAGCTACATTTGTCAAGGCAAGCTTCTGAAAACACTCGTATCCTGATACACCGAGTAGCACATCACATTTAATGAATGTAAAGTAAAAGTATACTGTAACAACATATCAGTAATTTCTTTTTTTTGTTTTTTGGGTCACACCCTGTGATGCTCAGTTTCTCCTGGCTCTGCACTCAGGGCCCACTCCTGGCTGTGCTTGGGGGACCATAAGGGATGCCAGGGATCAAACCTGGGTCAGCCGCGTGCTCAACAAATATGCTACCATTGTACTCAGGCCCTATCAGTAATTTCTTGTACAAGAGCTTAACAGTTCAATGGCTCCGTGTATTATCTTCACAAACTTTTTTTTTAAGAAAACATTTCTTGGTCATTTTTAGCAAATTAGCTGTAACAAGCAATATAAAATAAATTGAGAATCTTCTATAGGGGCAGGCTTAAGCGGTGGTTGGGAAAATTGGAAATAATAGTGGTGGGAAGTTGCAATGGTAGTGGGTTGAGGGTGAATATTGACTATCTTTAAGAAATTAACACAACTTTGTTAAAAAATTGAGCAGAAGCCCACTAGGTTCATAAGTGAAGGCGGTAACACAGATGGCTCAATTTGCATGTAACAGTTCAGTAAAAAGGTCATGACTTTAAGACCATTACAAGATGTGTTGTGATAAGCAGTACGCCAATTAACTAGTGCCTGCTAAGGGAGGAGGCATAGGGGGTGGGTGGGACACTTGGGTCTTGGCGGTCGGTGGTATGGGAATACTGGTGGTGGCGTCGGAATATTGAATATTTGAAACAACTGTACTGTGAACAACTTTGTACATGACAGTGTTTACATAAAGTTTCAAAAAAGAAAGAGCATCTGAGGCACAGGACACCAGTCTGGAAGAAACAGGAGAAGCCAGAGGAACCCCCGAAAGGAAAAGCAAGAAGCCAGAGGAACCCCCGCAGCATGAGGGCGGTCATTTTCAACATCCGGACTCCACAGTTCGTCAGAGCCCCACCCAAATGCAAGAGAAAAGCTGATTTCTCCCTGTTGTGGTTCATCAGTAAATGCATGAATTGAGAGCCTACTACTGAGAGTATCCCACACGGCAGGGCCTGGCAAGCTACCCATGTCGTACTTGATGTGCCAAAACCCAGTAACAATTATAGATCTCATTCCCATGACCTGAACGAATGGTTGGAGGTGAATGGTTAGAGGCTCTTTGTGTTCCTGGAGTGAGCAGATGCCCTTGGGCTACACTAGCATGTGACAGGACATATGGAGATGTTACTGGTGCCCACTCGAGACAAAGACTCTTGTCACTTGTCTTCCCATGAACAATGGGACAAGACAAGTGAGAGAAAGAAAAAAAAATGACAGGGACCCAGGATTGGGCAGCCTGGAACCAGTATTAATGTACCGATAGTGAAAAGGCCTTTTCAGGTATTGTCATTCTGGTCTACATAAAACCCAAAGTCACTGTGAACCAGAGACTATGTTGGAGTAGGTATGACAAATCTATAGGAGTGTTTTGTTTTTTAAAAATACAGTTTCAAAAGGACTATTAAGTTGACAGAAAATTATAGGTTTTGTTTTGTTCTTATTAAGGCATTTTGGAGGCAAGAAAAACAAACAACAAAAAGAAGTAAGGCCTTTTAATTAAAGACGAGCCTTTCCTTTTACTGTTACGTGGGCCACATCACAGTGATGCTCGGGGCCCCTATGAGATACTGGGGATCAAACCCAGCTCAGTGATGTGCAAGGTGAGTGAGTGCCCTACCTGCTATGCTACTACTCGGCCTACGATTAGACTTTTTTGTGTTTGTTTGCTTGTTTTGGACCATACTGGGCAATCAATGCTCAGGGGTTACGCCTGACTCTGCAATCAAGAATCATCCTTGACAGTGCTCAAGGGATCACATGGGATGCTGGGGATAGAACGCATGGTTGTCCGTGGTGCAAGGCAAAAGCCCAACCCCACTGTACTATGGTTCTGGCCTCTGCACTACTTTTTCTATGCTGTAGAAAACTTAATAACAGAAAGTCATCTTTAGTACAGTATCAATTTTTCAATCTTTTGGGCATGTTTATAGTCTATTTCAGAGGAAGCAGAAGGGTCTCACACCTGGCAGTGCTCAGGGGTTGTTACTTAAGGCTCTGCACTTAGGAATCACTCCTGGTGGGTTGAGAGACCAAATGGGATGCTGAGGATTGAACCCAGGTTGGCTGCAAGCAAGGCAAGAGACTTACCTGCTGCACTATCACTTCAGTACCCCATATTTATAGACCTGAATCACATTTTCAGTAACACTAAAGTAACAAACAGCACAGAATATTTAAGACAGAATATATTAAGCCTTTGCAGCCTCTGCTATTATAGCTTGAAACTAAAATATATAAAACTCTCTTGACAATTTCTTTTTCCCCCCAAGACATATTCACTCTTTATAAGTAATAAATTTAAGTCAAGTTAACTGTAATAACTTGCAAAATTATTTTTCCACTGAAGTAACTAAAAAAAAAAACCTGGCATCAACTTCCTCATCTATGAAATTGGTAATTTTGGGCAAGTCACTCCTGAATTTTCTCTAACTTAATCAAGTGATACAAGAGCCTTAATACCATACCCCATATCCGTAAACACCAGGAGAGTGAGCACTACTTTAAATCATCAAATTGTTTTGATGACTTTCTTGGTGATCAAATAGTGAGTTACTTTGCTAACTCACTTTGAGTTCATTCAAGTATGCAAATAGTTGACCATAATAAGGAACAACTTATCCTTGTTTGGAATTTGGTTTTCTTCTGAATTTCTACCACCCCCCAAAATCCACTCACAAAGAAATCATTTAGTATGTAGGTTTTCTAATTTTAAGAGCAAAAAGTGCATTTTATATTATGGAAGTCAGAAAAAGACAATTGTGCCATTAAAAATACCCATTTAATATTCAATTTAAAATTTTGTATAGGGCCAGGGAGACAGTATAGGGGTTAAGGCGCTTGTCCTGTGTATCTACACAGCTGACACGGTTTCTACCTCTGGCACCACCTGAGCTCAGCAGGAAGGAGGGACAGGATGGTAGATGAGAATTAAAAATGCTTTTCATTCAAGTGTTACTTTTCTACTCATTTCCTGCAAGCTCACCTGATGAGTGGGACTTAGCCTCGGCAGAGTAAAAGTCTACTCAACTCCCCATCCACCACAAAATGGTGAGGCTGTCGATTCTGCAAGTTAGGCATTCGGAGATTCAAAGGTCTATCTACTGATTAAAATTGAAAGAAAGCAGAATGAACAACATTTAAAACACACCATTAATATTTCTCAATTTTTTTTTCCAAAAATTACCTAAATACTCTTTAGGAAAGAAGTAAAGAAAGGTCTAAAGGCACCAAAGAATATAAACAATTGTTTAAAAATATTTAAAACAGGGGCTGGAGCGGGGTACAGCAGGGTGTTAAGTACAGTGTTTGCTTTGCATGTGGCTGAACTGGGTTTGATTCCCGGCATACCTGAGCACTGCCAGGAGCAATTCCTGAATGGAGAGTTGGGAGTAACCCTGAGTACTGCTGTGTGTGACCTCAAAAAAAAAAAAAAAAAAAAAAAAAACCCCTAAAAATAATGTAAAAGGAAAATGTTTTCCAGTCCTAGATTCTTGGTGTTAAGGTTTTAAAACCTTAACACAAAGGCAAATCTGACATTTCCAATAAGCACTCCAAACTTTGACATATATCCATACATCCCTGTCTATGAGGCATTTCTTACTAGTACAGCCATGACCACAAGGCATACCATTAGCTACATTAAAGCAAGCATTAAAGTCAGAGATGGAACTGAGTCTTTGTGGGACAGGAGAAGCAGTACACCAAGTAAGGCACTTACTTGCGCCGCTAACCTGGTTTGACTCCCACATCACATATGGTCCCCGATCATCACCAGGAGTAATTCCTGAGTGCAGAGCCAGGAGTAAGCTCTCAATATGCCAGGTGTGGAGCCCCAAGGCATCCACCCCATCCCAAATGGTCTTTGCTTGCTTTCTGTTTTGTTTGCTTTTGGGTCACACCCAGTAGCACTCATATCTTTAGGAGCTATTCCTGGCTCTTGACCAGCCAGGATTGACCGATGGCTGTTCTCAGGGTACCATATGGAGTACAGGGGTTTCAAACCAGGGTTGGCTGCATATAAAGCAAGTGCCTTATTCCCTGTACCTGACCCAAGAGTCAATACACTTTCATATAAAACCAAATACCGAAAGAAAACCTCCAACCAATTCATGATGTAAGAGAATGAGCAGACAGAGTAAAATGCCTGACATGCAAATCATATTGGCCTGACCTTGACTCCATATAACTAGCCACTGCAGCCCCACTCTGAACCATGGTGATGATCGGGACCACTCTGAACCACCCTCGTGTCATTAACTGCTTTGTCAATGCTTTCGCTTTCTAAATCTTAAGTTATTCTGTCAACAGAAGTAAAGCTACTGAATTCAATCATACTGACTCCATTAGTTCAACAACATTTCAACTAAAAAGTTTCTGGAGTAGTTTTAAAAGGATTTTCTTTTCCAATATGCTGAGAGCACTCTGAAGGTATGGAACATTTTACATTTTACAGGAGAATATTGGTTAAGATGATGTTAGAAACCTTTGGGAATGGGGCAAGTGGCCTGGAAAGATAGTACAGTAAGATGACTGTGCTTGCTTTACACATAGAACCAGGTCTGTTGTGGGCCAAACAAACACAGAAAAAATTGAGGGAAGAGTGGGAGGAAGGGGAGTACAATCTTTTATAAAGATAACCACCTTCGAGAAGGCTTTAATACAAAGAACGAAGGCCCTGTAACATTTCTGATTTTCTTTAAATGTAGCACTAGTGGCCAGAGGCAGGGCCAGTACAGGGTTTAAGGTGCATGACTTCCATGCAGATGACCAAACTTGATACTGGGCACCACATGTTCCCCGTGTACCACCACAATGCTGGTCTGGTTAATGGACCGCATTAGGTCCTCCACTGAACTACCTCCCAGGCTGGTCAAGAATTGTTGACAGCAGCCTGGGGCTTCCTATGTGCCTCGAGAGAAATCCCAAGACATAACAAAAACTAGAGGGTACAACTTTATTAATAAAACTGTACAATTCTCACCACTGGAGTGAAAAGTTTCAGGGAGCAAGGACTTCTGTTCACTGCTACATACTGAGGTTATGAGAGGAAATATTTGTGTACTCATGTTTTTTGGACCACACATGGCAGTGCTCAGAGCTTATTCCCGGAAGGGTCAGGGAGACCATATGTGGTGCCAGGGATTGGACCCACACAGCTGTGTGCAAGGCAAGTTCCCTAACCACTATATATCTCTCCAGCCCCACAGAGCAGATATATGAAAACGTCACTGCTAGATGAGTAAATGACTGTGACGAAATTTTCTTTATATGGATATTTTTAAAAAGCAGAAAAATTTGTTGTGTGTGGTAACAAGAATCAAACTCATGAAATGTTTTTTTTTTTTAAATACTCGAGAATCAGCTTTTTAACCTAAGAGTTCAATAATTCCCAATGTACACCATGCAACATTTTCAATAAAGGGGAGTAATGTGAATCTTGAGAAAAAAAGACAAGTGGTCTTGGAGAGCCTTCATATCTGCACTCCGCTGTAATATTTAAGCAGCCGTCGCCATATCCACTTAGGAATCAATTATTATAAACCTTATACACAAACCTGTTTTTGTTGGTCTTTTAAACAATGTTACACCTGTTCCATGGCACCCAGTTCTTTGGGCAAATAATCTGTACTGCTGACATCTCTCTAACCCATCCTTTATGAAACAAATATTTGGCAAATACATCACTCCTCATCTTTTGTTTACAGAGATAATAAAAGTGCAAAAGAATTTACCAGTCACATTTGTAGGATGGGGTCTTTCCTTTATGGGAAAGGGGATAATTTAATTTTGGACAGCAAACCAATGAAATAATCTCTACCCAAGAAATCATCAATTAGCTCTTTCCATGCTTCTTCGTGGGCAGCAGAGTAAGTGGGCGACGGCCGTATGGGTCACTCTGAAGATGTACCTTGTCCATCCGAGTTATCGCAAGCCAAGCCGTTAGGGCTGTGCTCCTCTGAGCTCTGCCTGTACAGTCCTGCAGACAGTCTTCTCTCGGCTTGCCGCAGTCTCTCATAGCCAGCTTGGGCGCAGAGGAACTCCATCTGCTTTGCCATCACCTTTTCAGGCTGCTAGTAAGTAAAGCAAAAATAAAATCAGGAACTACAACATTCTAGATTTTTTAATGGCCTAAAGATGCCAATTTCAGATTCCAGCAAATATATTTAGCATTCATTAAAATTAGTACACACTTCATGTGGCATACACGTACCATAAATATGCAGAGATGTCTGCATCACCATGTTAAAACAAAATGCTGGATTCTATACGAAGGAATAAGGCTTTCTGCACAATCTCATAACGTGAATTCTGTATCAGCTCTAAAGCAATATAACCTTCACTTTGTTTTCCAAGGGACTGAGTTCTTTAAGGGATTTTTTTTTAAAGGAATCTCAGAGCAACAGCAACATCTGCTATAAACTGCTTCTAACACATAGGATAAAATCTTGGCATTTTTATTTTGGATTTGGCACTACGCAAATTCTGATATGATGACAGTATACTTGGGGGGAGAAAAGGTGTAAAATGGCTGTCTAGAAGAACAAGACAAACACACCTCCCACTAAAATTTAACAATGCAAATTTTGAAAAAAAAAAACATGTGAAGCCCAATGCCAGTGAGGATGTTCATCTTCATCATGAACTTTAAAGTACTGTGGCATTTCCCAACCAATCATAAAAAGACATGTCTTAAGGCACCGAATTAGTTGGCTGGCATATAAATTTATCTCTACATGTGTTTTATAATTTTTCATCTCAATACATTGCTCTAAATTCCAGATATGAATATTTGAAACAGTGCATTTTGTGATATCGTGCCAAGGAGATTAATAATCAAAATGCACATATATGAATAACCGCTATGCTTTATAAAAAGCAGCAGCACAGGAGTATGCTATATAAAATTAGTTACAAAAATTATGATTCAAAATAGTAACTACAAATACATGAAATGCTAATATAATAGCATGAAAATTTTCATTATTTCTCAGAATTTTTTTTTTTTTTTTTTTTTTTTGCTTTTTGGGTCACACCCGGCAATGCTCAGGGGTTACTCCTGGCTCTGCACTCAGGAATTACTCCTGGCGGTGCGCGGGGACCATATGGGACGCCGGGGATCGAACCTGGGCAGGCACAGGCCGGCCGTGTGCAAGGCAAACGCCCTACCCGCTGGGCTATCGCTCCAGCCCCAATTTCTCAGAATTTTCATTATTTCTCAGTACCTCTACCAGGTCAAGAGGAATCTAACTCGGACAGTACAACACCATTAGGTCTGGTCCAAACATACGTCAAAAAAAAAAAAATTCCAAAACCGAAAGAACCATTCATTACCTTAAATTCATTTGAACTTGACTAATGATTTGGTAAAATTGTAATACTATTTCTAAGGTGGGGCGGACATACATGCTCAACTCTGAAAAACACTTTAATGGCCAGAAAAAAAAGGAGGCATTTTTTTTTTCTTTTTTGGGTCACACCCGGCAATGCTCAGGGGTTACTCCTGGTTCTACACTCAGGAATTACTCCTGGCAGTGCTCAGGGGACCATATGGGACGCCCGGGGATCAAACCCGGGCCAGCATAGGCCGGCCACGTGCAAGGCAAACGCCCTACCCGCTGGGCTATGGCTCCGGCCCCAATTTCTCAGAATTTTCATTATTTCTCAGTACCTCTACCAGGTCAAGAGGAATCTAACTCGGACAGTACAACACCATTAGGTCTGGTCCAAACATACGTCAAAAAAAAAAAAAAAAATTCCAAAACCAAAGAACCATTCATTACCTTAAATTCATTTGAACTTGACTGATGATTTGGTAAAATTGTAATACTATTTCTAAGGTGGGACGGACATACATGCTCAACTCTGAGAAACACTTTAATGGCCAGAAAAAAAAGGAGGCATTTTTATTTATCATTTTTTTTAAGCGGAATCACCATGAGATACACAGTTACAAAGCTGTTGTGATTGAGTTTTGGTCGTACAATGCTCCAACACCCATCCCTCACCAGTGCACATTTCCTACCACCAACGTCCCCAGCTTCCCTCCTGCCCACACTTTCCTTCTCTCCTCCCCTCTCTCACTCACTCTTCCTTTCTTTTTGGGCATTCTTGTTTGCAATACAGGTACTGAAAGGTTATCACGTTTATCCCCTTACCGACTTTCGGCACTCAGCTCTCGTGCAGTGATCATTTCCAGTCCTCACTGTCGCAGTGGGCTTCTCTACTGTAACAGCCCTCCACCACTTGTACCAAGCTTCCAACGTGGGCCAGTCCTCTTGGCCCTCATCTCTACTGTCCTTGGGTATTATTCTCCTACTATGAAAAAGGCTTTTTTTTTTTTGCTTTTTTGGGTCACACCCAGCAACGCTCAGGGGTTACTCCTGGCTCTTCGCTCAGGAATTACTCCTGGCGGTGGTCAGTGGACCATATGGGATGCCAGGAATTGAACCCAGGTCGGCTGTGTGCAAGGCAAACACCCTACCTGCTGTGCTATCGCTCCGGCCCCTGAAAAAGGCATTTTTAAATTCAACTTTGGTTGAATTTAAAACCAGTCACTAAAGAAACTAAGAGACATGAAACTTATAATGTTTTCTAAAAAGGAATGTAAAAATGACCCTTTAAAAAATTAGTACATACTAAATCTAATAGTAAAAGCACGTAAAGTTATGTACCCAATACATTTTCTTTACCTCTACTGTGTGGATGCTCAGGGAGCCTGGGGTGACTCCCAATGATCTGGTTAACTGGGCCAGACCCAGCTTGATGCCAGAGCCTGGGATGTGTGGCACTGCTCAGCAGGCCGAGCCAGGTGGTAAATGCAGAGGCAGGGATCCACTACGGGGCTCTGCACATGCAAAGGCCTGGCTCCTGAACTAGCTCCCTTAATATTTTAATCATACATGAATTAAAATGATTTAACAGTAGTTACAATGTTGATATTTATAGCTACAATGTTGCATATTACTACCTTATGACAATAAATTGTATTTTATCTCAGACTGTACCCAACACCATCGTATACAAGGCATTCCCTAGCATCAAATACCTTTTTCTTTTTTATAGTCCAGCAGTTTGCAGGGACCCTGGGGAATTCCTGGTGATACAAGGCCTGGCAGTGAGAGGGTTAGGGTGCTGAGGCCGCTAGGGGCGGGACCTAGTGGTGCTCTGGGCCCTGCAGTGCTGGAGATCCAAGTCCCACCCTTCGAGCGAGCAACTCAGCACCACTTTTACGCTTCTCAAATAGGAATGTCTTACTTCCTATGAAACTTTTAAAAACCGAACAGAAATAGAACCATTTCAGATTACAATCACAAATCTAAGCAAACCAAGTTGTACTGCTACCCTATAGGTATCACTGTGACTTTGGGCCATACCTGGCAATGCTCAGGGGTTATTCCTGGCACTTCTCCTGGCAGACTCAGGAGATCGTATCTGATGCCAGGGATCGAACCCGGGAGGGCCACATGCAAGGCGAGCACCCTACCCATTGTACTATCCTCCAGCTCCCTACCTGTGACATTTTTAAGACTGAAATAAACTCAATCCTTGCTTTTTAAAACAAATGCTAATCGAAGAATCACTTTGTTTATGGTTTTTTGTGGCACACACAAAGGTGCTCAGGGCGTGTGCTGGCTCTGTGCTCAGGAACTACCCCAACAACTCAGGGAACATATGGGGTCGGCAACAGGTAAGGCAAATGCCCTACTGTATACTATCTCCCTGGCCTGCAACCATTTGTTTTCTAAACCTACAAATATCATCATGCAACATTAACTCATGGTTTACATTACCTGTGAACTAAGAGTGGCAAGTTCTTCATTTTTAGTTTTAGCCTGCTGGAAAAGTGTTTGCACAGAGTCCTGGAAATCTGGAAACCCATCCTGTAGGTCAAAAGAATAAGTCTTTTACTTCAGAGTTTATAAATAAAATAACCATACTATTAACAACATAGAAGTTATAGCAATAGATTTCATCCCAGTCTTCTGTCACAATTACCTTACTCTACAGTTATAACCTCACTGAAATCATACGTGATTGATTCAAAAGTCTTTCCTAGTTTAACATACCATTAGCAATTATGACAATTGTTATATGCCAGTACCGAGTAATGCTGCTTTCTTAGTTCTTGCCAACTGACTGACTGATTGCTTTTTGGATGGCATTCAGCAATACTCGGGTTACTCCTGGCTCTGCACTCAGGAATTATTCCTGGTGGTGCTCAGGGCCCATATGGGATGCTGGGGATCGAACCCGGGTTGGCTGCATGCAAGGCAAACACCCTATCTGCTGTACTATCACTCTGGCCCCAGTTCTTGTCAATTTATAATTTTTATGCTTTATAAAAGATAAAATTTGGTATACCTATTTTTTTTGGATTGTAGTGGCTTTAAAGTTTAGAATGAAAAAAAAAGAAAAAAAAAGAAAAAAGTTTAGAATGGATTCATTCATTCAACAGATCTGTTAAATTCTCAAAACTATACTCTAAGTTCTACTAAAGCTTTAACTCATTTGTTTTAAAATGTAACTCTCTAACCCACTTGGAACAGACTGTGATTAAGACTCAAACGCCAGATTTAATTTTTATCATTTGGGGTGATATATGGGGGCAATCTGGGTTTCTCCCAGCTTGATGGTGGCGGCTCCTCCCTGCAGCGTGCCATGTAGTGCAGGCGATGGACGCTGCTGTGATTTCTCCTTTACCATTTCATGCAAGAGGCTTGGGAATCTATATTCTGGCTCGAATTCCATTAGTTCTCGGCCCTAGGTTGGCTTAACTAAACAGAGCCGTGGGCCACTCTACTCCCTGCATCACACCTCAAGGAATTTTCATTTTATAAAACTAAATATACAGCTGCCAAAGGTGACTCTTTTCAAGTGCTTCTTTCTGCCCATTTATCGCTCTCCATGAAGTGTGTAACTGCAAACATCAGGAGAGCCTGGTTTGGGTGACTTTACTGACAATTATTAAAGTACAGCGCAGAAACGGTCTCTCATCTCTGAAACATTTCTCCCCTAGTTTGATAAACAAAAGGTGAATCATTAAAACCAAAGTTCTTATAGTAACATAGAAGGAAAAAGTAATAATTTATCATTTTAAATATTAAAAACAGGTTAAGAAAAAATTTCTCCACTGTTGGGGCCAGAGCAGTAGCCCAGCGGGTAGGGCGTTTGCCTTGCACCCGGCCCAGGCGGCCAGGGTTCGATCCCGGCATCCCATATGGTCCCCCAAGCACCTCCAGGAGTAATTCCTGAGTGCAGAGCCAGGAGAAACCCCTGAGCACTGCCGGGTGTGACCCAAAAAAGCAAAAAAAAAAGAAAAAATTTCTCCACTGCTATCTTTTCAAGTTATTTCCTCACTGCAGTAGGTGTGATGTTTTTCAAATAAGTTCATCAAACAAAGCTCATTTCCATAGTAAAGGTTCTTACTTTTTAAATTCTAAGGCATGAAGCAATAGTTTTAATTAACTTCATGGTTTTTTTTTTTTCAATCTGGCCCAGGTATGCTGAACCAGAGACTCTCAGACATGGGGGCAGAGCTGCTACCTTGCTCTCCCTGTGCCCAGCTGCTCGTGAGGCACCAGGGATGCATGGCGGGTTCTAGCCCTGGCCTGCTACCACAGCAGAGCCTCACAACAAGCCAGACCACCCTCCCCTACTCCATGGGGCCCGCCATTTCCACATCCGGACTTCCTCTCATCACAACTCCACCCAGCAGACCAGACTATCGCGGCCGCGTGGTTTATCAATAAATGCTTTATTTAGACTACAACAGTATGCCACCCGCACGGCAAGCCTGGCAAAGCTGCTCGTGTAGTATTTGATATGCCAAATACCAGTAACATTTATATTAGGTCATTTCCGTGACCTAATATAATTGTTTGAGGCTCTTTATGTTCCTGAAGTGGGCGGATGCCTTTGGGTTCTACTAGCATGAGACGGGACATATGGAGATATTACTGGTGCCCGCTCTAGAAAATAGATGATTAACGGGAAGATAGTGATAGTGAACTTCATGGCAGGTCATTATATATATAAAATCAGCATTTTTACAGTACTGGAATTGCTGAAATTGACCATCTTTTAGGTTTATATTTATGAGACAGTCATTGGCTAAGAGAAATATGTGGACTATGATTGTTAACTGATCTAAAGTAAATTTATATAAGTATATATATATATATATATATATATATATATATATATATATATATTCTAAATCTAAATGAAAGGTATAGTCATTCCAATTTGTTCCTTTGAAGTATTCAGTAGACTGAAACTCCAACTTTCTCTTTGACAAACTGTGGGCCAGACCAGGTAGAGCTCAGAGAAGGCCAGGGATAAATAAATACAGAGCTTCCATATGCAAAGCACGCACTCCACTATGAGCTATACAACTAGCCCAGAAACTCTCCTTGAAGTTCTAAAGATAAACGAGGTTAAGTGAGCAGAAGGCGCAGAAGACAAGAATAAGAAGAGCTACCAATTTCTAGGTTCCTACAGCACAGATTCCTATCCTCTGTACTTTACATACTGTATGTAACTCTCCTCACAAACAACCCTGAATTCTCCCCATTTTCCAGATACGGACAGTGATTTCAAAGCCTGTGTTGAAACTATAAAATCCTATATAGTTACCACCTTATGAAATACATAAAAGTAAACAGAGGCATTTCTCTTACAGTTCTGTTTTTCATAAGCTAAACTGGTTTTAACTCTATGATTTGCACTGAGTTGAAAATTGAATGCTGCTACTTATTTTTTATGATAGTGGATAGATTATTTCCTGTTCATTTATCTTCCTCCTTTGTAAAATAGGGAACAGTAACAGAGCCTGATGAACTCTTGACCCACTTTTTCTTTCTTTTTTTAAAACTGGATCACTGTGAGATACAAAGTTTTTAGCGATTGAAATATTTCAGTCATATTGTCATAGAATGTTCCAACACCTGTCCCTTCACCAGTGTACATTTCCCACCACCAATGTCCCTAGCTTTGCTCCCACCCACACTGTTCTTCTCTCTCTACCCCCCCCTATCTGGCTTTCTGGTTTGCGACAGGTACTGAAAGGCTTACTTCCTTTCAGCACTCAGACCTTGTCCAGAGTGATCATTTCAAGGATCATATCCTTGTCATAGTGGTCCCTTCTCTATCCTAACTGACCCATTTTGAAAGAAAATTTAAAAAAGAACAGTGCTGGACACACATAAATTATACAATAAATACTGGCTATTGATAATTATTAAGGTTTCCCCCAAAGACTGCCAATTTAATGAGTTTAAAAAAACCATATTCTAAGTGACTTATCATGCCTTCATGATTCAGGGAGAGTAAGAGAAACCTGAGACACTCACACAGCGTAGGGATCTCGGAGGATGAGAAGAAGAACAGTGACTTTACTGGCGAGAAACTTCTGAGGGCGGGGGTGGGGGAGGGACTACAGCAGAGCATCTGTAATCAGTGTTGTTCTTTCAGTAACAGTTTGCTTAACAAACACCTTTAGCACACGGAATACACTAAGAAGGGATGAAAAGAACTTGAGATACCATGATCAAATTCTCATGAATCATGCCAAGAATTGTAGATTTGGTCTGCATTGCAAACCATAATGCCCAAAAGGCATTATTGTGGGAGGGGAAGAGAGGGAAGGAGAGAGAGAGAGCGAGAGAGCAAGAGAGAGAACAAGAGAGCAAGAGCAAGAGCGAGAGGCGAGAGCGAGAAGCGGGCGAGCGAGAGAGAGAGAGAGAGAGAGAGAGAGAGAGAGAGAGAGAAGAAAAGTGCCTGCCAACAGAGGTGGGGGGGTGGAGGGAGGGAAACTGGGGTTATCAGTGGTAGAAAATAGACACTGGAGGGATGGGTGTCACAGTATGACTGAAACCCGATCATGAATAGCCCTGTAACTGTATTTCATGGTGACTCAACTAAAAGAATTGCAGATTTGGGGTGCAGGAGAGCAAGCTCAGTGGGCAGGGCTCATATCTTCTACTACCCAGCACCACATGGTCAGAGGCTGGGGGTGTGGGTCCCACACAACAATAAAACAAACCACAAATTGTAATTGTATCTGAAATGCAGAGAGGCCCTTGAAGCTCCTAGGAGGAGGCGTTTCAGATCTGCTTTGTACAAAACCTGCATCCACGGTCATAAAGAAGATTCTGTAGCAACAGAGAAGCGCCAGGAATTCCTAATACAGTTTTGGAAACCAGGATTTTTAAGGACAACATTCACTGAAATAAGGAAGTTGGGAGAAAATCCAGAGACAGAGCAGAAAGCTAGTGAGCTCAGCTAGGGCCATGCCAAGATGGGGCCATTATCTTCAGGGGAAAGCCCTGGTAAAGATAAGCTCCAGAAGGTTGCTCTGATTTTAGAGCCTAAGGCAACATGAGGTCCGAGGCTCCAGCTTGTCTTAGGCCGTGGGTGGAACATACTCAGGCCAGAACGAGACCTCAATTCCTTGGTGCTGTTTGGAAGGAGCTTCCTAGGGGTGGCAGCGAATGGCGGTGACCTATTCTCATGTGAGAAACCAATATGTGACACCAGTGAAGAAAGTCAACCTCACCACTTCCAGAGCTCTCAGTTCTTCAGTGGAGATCAAACTATCTGCTGCATCTGCCCGAGAGAGAGTTAATAAATAATGCCAGAGCTGAATATTGTACCCACTGCTAAAGTATTGTACCCACTGCTAAGTACCCACTGCTAAAGAAATGAAAGTTCTGGGGCCACAGTGATCGTACAGCAGGTAGGGTGTTTGCCTAGCACACGGCTCACCCGCATTCAATCCCTGGCATGCCACACGGGCCGCCGAGCACTGCCAGGAGTAATTCCTGAGTGTGGAGCCAGAAGTAACCCCTGAGCATCACCAGGTGTGACCCAAAAGCAAAAAAATAAATAAATAAATAATAAATGAAAGTTCCCTTTTTCTGGATTCTTTAACCATCAGAATACTGAAAAATTACCAAGGGGAACTTCAAACTCTGAAGTTTTTGAAAAATGAATTTCATAAAAATGAAGTTATGAAATTTGCCTATAAATCGATGGACATGGAGAGTATCATGTGGAGTGAAATTGGTCAGAAGGAAAAGGACAGATATACAATGACTGCACTCGTTTGCATGATGTAAAATAATGAGAACTGGTATCTAAGGTCAGGCAAAACATGGACCAGAGGTCTTGTCAATGGTTGGAAACCACCACGAGTGTGTGGGAGTAGGAAGTTAGGTAAGTTAGAGAAGGGAATAGTGTGCAATTAATTGTTGGAAATGGTAACACCAGACTAGGACCGAGTACTAAATAGGCAAAGGGATATACATGATACCCCTAAATGTATGTATCGCAAGTCACAATGTGTGTAAGAGAAGGGGGTGAGGGAAGGAAGAGGAGAGAGAAAGAGGGGGAAGTGCCTGCCATAGAGGCAGGCTGGGGGAGGGGAGGGAATCTGGGGACATTGGTGGTGGGAAGTGCACGCTAGTAGAGGGATGGTTCGTCCAATTATGAACATCATTGTAATTGTATATATCATGGTGGAATAGAAAAAAATTAAAAACACCATCATTTTAGAGGGGCAAGAAACATGTAAGAAGGAGTCAATAGCAATACTCAAATAACCAGTGGTCTCTGCAGCCTCGTGCATTTATCATTCTGATTTTCTCCCACACAGGATCAAGCATGACATGCCACTTCCCATCTCGAGTCTCCAGCAGTCTCTGATACAGTAACAATTATTTCATGACATAAAAAAGTGGCTGAAGGTACCCAAAATGTATGATTTGAAATAAAAGTGAAAATATTCCCTCCTAACTAGTGTTGTCTTTCACATTACGCTTGGTAGTAGGGCTTTTTGTTCCACGTCTCTCAAATTTTCCCAGGAACCAGCTGTACCATGCTATGAGCAATTAATCTTCATGTCATATTCTTGGCTGCTGCTATTCATCAGCACTCCCTCACCGGGCAGACTCTGGGTCTGAGAAGTAAGAAAATAAAAGCTCTAGAGCAGGATGCCGGCCATGCCCTGATTCCCTTCACCCCGATGGTCTCCACTCCCCCTCCGCCTCCCTCCCACCAAATACTAGCAAGTTGCTGCTTCGCTGTCTTTGAAATGACTTGCTCCAACAGATGTTCTCAGCCTCACACGTGCACTTTCCTTTTTTCTACTCACACTTTCTATATGAATAACAGATTGTAATGCTTCTGTTTTTCGGATTCAGCGGGGAAGAGACGACATCAAATCAGACCAGCTCTCTTCGCAACAAGCTTAGTAACAGTGTGGGTGGATACTCTGACCCTCTGCGCTCCCCCTTTCTCACTAGCTCGCCCCCACCCCACTGGAACTGCGAGCAGATGTTTCCCTCAAGTCTTTCTTCAAGCCTCAATTCTGTTTTTCCCGGTCTGTATTAACAAACTTCGTTTCTTTCACCCAGTTAGCGCTGACTGCTTTGCACTCCCGCCCACGCAGGAGCAAGAATGCTGTCACCTCCCATCTCTTGAGTCTGCAGCAATTTTACAGAACAACAACCAGCCAAAAAAAATAAATAAAATAAAACCTTTACAGATGAGACAGGAACAGTAACAAGGAAAGGTCCACTTAGTGAGCAGCCATCAGCAGTTCTGAGGCGGCTTATTTTTTTTCAGACCCTTCCCTCTCCTAAAATAGTCCTAGCACTGAAGGCAATGACAGGGTTTGCTCTGAACACAGCAAACTCCTTTTTGAAAAGGAGAGCGGTATCAACTGAATCCATTTTGTTTAAGTAGTTTTGGGGTCACACCCCAAGGAAAGTGGGGAGAACATGCAGTGCTGAAAATCAAACGCAGCCTCCAGAACACAGCAATGCACTGCAGCCCTTTGATCTACCTCCCCAACCCCAAATCCACTTCTGGGGGGTCACAAGGGGCGCTCGGGCAGTGCTCAAGAAGTCTGGGACCACTCCTAGCAATACTTGGCCAAGTGGGTCAGCTGCATCAGTGCCAGTGTGGCTCTGAGGGCTCAATCAGGCTGTCCACAGGTGCGTGGGTCTGGGCGTGGTCCCAGTGCACTGAGCCCCTGGCCACTGAGCTAACTCCCATTCTTCATCTCCTTCACCTGTCAGGCTGCCTTAGATAAGGTCTAGGAGGAAGATGAGCAAGATAAACTTTACCTTGACTGACCTCCCAGTTTCTTCCCAACACAGAGCTTTTCCCAACTCTAAACATTTAGTATTTAAATAGGATTGCCTTATATCTAAATACAGTATTCAATTATGTTGCTAAATTTTTATTTTATTTATTTATTTATTTTATTTTTTCTTTTTGGGTCACACCCGGTGATACTCAGAGGTTATTCCTGCCTCTGCGCTCAGGAATTACTCCTGGCAGTGCTTGGGGACCATATGGGAAGCCGGGGATCAAACCTGGGTCGGCCGCATGCAAGGGCAAACGTCCTACCTGCTGTGCTATCGCGCCAGCCCATGTTGCTAAATTTTCTAGTCCGATCTTATGAACCGGGTAAGTTTCCCTGGGTTAGAAGATAACTGCTTCTCTGTCCCCCTTCTTCAAACAACATTAGTCGCCTGCTGTTTGACCTTCACACCACAGCGGAGGGGGAAAGGTTTCAATGCACGTGTCTGTCACATGGAGGGGCTTGATGAACGCTCATGAGTGTGGGCAAGTGGAGCTGATGGAAGGACTCACAGACGTGAAACCTGGCTCTGCCAACACAGGGCAGTGGGGCTACTGGCCAGATGACTAAGCCCTTCAAGGGAGCTCCTTGGTCAGGAGATGAAAACCATAACCTTGGCATGGTGTAGACAAAGTAAGTGAAAGGAGTTCACATGCCTAGCAGGGACACACAACTAACAGACTCCATTAAAAATAGTGTTTTTTGGTTGCTGTTGTCGTTTTTAACAACAGCCCCAGAATTAGAATTTGGAATCTGATGAAAAGGAAAAGAATAACTATCACTATTTTCAGTTAAGCTGGAAGTGGCTTCACACGGGATTGCGATCCTGTGGACACACTAGCACAAACGTGGCCCATTAACTGTCAGGCTGAAGAGCGGATACCCCTGCAGGCTGCAGCCCAAATAATGGCCTTTCCCAAGAATGGCAAAAAGATAGGCCAGCACCCTATCTTTTTCCTTTCCATTTCATAAGTAAAGATGATCAGTAAATGGGGCCGGAGCGATAGCCCAGCGGGTAGGGCGTTTGCCTTGTACGTAGCCAGCGGGCCTGGGTTCGATCCCCGGTGTCCCATATGGTCCCCCAAGCACCGCTAGGAGTAATTCCTGAGTGCAGAGCCAGGAGAAACCCCTGAGCATCGCCGGGTGTGACCCCAAAAGCAAAAAAAACAAAACAAAAAAAAAAAAAAGATGATCAGTAAAGCCCCAAATCTTTATGTCAAATGTGCGCTGCAGAATGGAGCACTCCTTTTCTTCCTTTTTTAGGTTTCTGGGCCACACCTGTTGATGCTCAGATTACTCCTGGCTCTGCACTCTGGAATTACTTCTGGTGGGGCTCAGGGTCCACATGAGATGCCGGGGATCAAATGCAGGTTGGCTGCAGAGAGGGCAACCACCCTGCCCAATGTACTATTTCTCTAGCCACAGGAACACTAAACACAGCATTTGGGGACCAGGGAAATAGCTCAAGCCAGTGTGTGTAAGGCCCTGAGTTGAATCCCTGGCACCACAGACTCCAAGCAGCAGCAGGTGTGACCTCTACTAAAAAATAAAGACAACGGATTAGCCTCAGCACGTCAATATACTATGTACACCGACGTTAAACACATCATAGCAAATGTCCTTAAAGACAGTTTTCCAGAAGGAGAAAACTCAGACAAGGATTTTAAGACATCATTCCACCCAGTCTTTTACATACAAAACGGAGCAGATACAGAATCAACAAGAAATCGCTTCACTCAGTCTAAACACAGCACTGATTTTATGAACGTTTCCTAGTGCAATGTTAATGGCATGCAAGGAAATGCTTCTCCTTCCCTTTAATCTCTAATTACTTTGATGTCATTTGTATTTTTACTACTGGACATTAAATTTCTTTTCATTCTCAGCAAAAATTATCTGCAACTTGGAATGATTACTCAATGATGCTGTCAAAGATTTTTGAAAAATAAAATAGAAACAGCAAAGAACAATCTCGTTGATTTGGACCCTAGTAATTAGAAATCCTCTATACTTTGTGATGGGCTAATCATATGTTTTATGTTACCCTATTTTTTTTTCTTTGGGGTCACACATGGCATTGCTCAGGGGTTACTCCTGGCTCTACACTCAGGAATTACTCCTGGCAGTACTCGGGGACCATATGGGATGCCGGGATCAAACCCAGGTCGGCGGCATGCAGGGCAAATGCCCTATGCTATTGCTGTGCTATTGCTCCAGCCCTATGTTACAGTATTTTAACATAGTAAATAATCATAAGATACATAATCAAACATAAAAAACAACATGCTCAAGTAACTCCGTCTTTTTTAGTGTTACTTAAGCCAGTCCTTCAGAACAGATCTCGCTGATGTTGCAGCGAACCTTGCTCTAACATTTTCCTTCCTGTATCAGCCCATACTAGTGTATGTTTATGTCTCTCCACCCTGTAATCCTGCCTTCTGAAACCTGACCCTTCTCTTAAAATCCACCGCAATCGGTAGGGCGTTTGCCTTGCATGCTGCAGAACCAGGTTCAATCCCTGGCATCCCATATGGTCCCCCGAGTACGGCCAGGAGTAATTCCTGAAGTGAGAAGCCAAGAGTAACCCCTGAGCATTGCCGGGTGTGAGGTGTGACCCCCAAAAAAGCAGAGGAAAAAAAATCAACCTCAATCAATAGAGCTTGCCCTGATTTTGTCTCATGCCTGAGACTCTCCTGAGCACCCTAGTAAGCCACTAAGGAAGACACAAAGCACCGTGCCTTGAGGAGACAAGTTTGAAGGGAGCAGTAACCCTGTACAGCCAATACTACTTCCTCAACACCAGCTTCCAGAATCCAAGCAAACAGCTTCAGTATCTCGACTATGACTTAAGAGGACAGAAGAGTACTTTAGAAAGGAATTTATTCTCAAGTTACACGATATGCAATATGCATAGTGTTTTACAAAGGCTTATATTCTGTACATGTATATACACATGCACAATACATACTTTGAGAATTGTCTTTATAAAAAAAAAGCAAAACTAAAGCAGATTATAAAAACAAACCAACAAAACTTAGTCAACTCCTGCCCTAACCTTACAACAAGCAAAAATAAAGCAGATTATAAAAACAAACCAACAAAACTTGGTCAACTGCTACCCTAACTTTACAACTAAAGTCCTTATATTTCTGGGAAACAAAATCAATAGTTTCCTGTTTATAAAAGCATTAGAAAAAACTTGGGATTGATTCATCATCATCTTATATAGAAAAGATCAGAACTATTGTTTACAGAAAAAGGAAACACTGCATATCTTAATTTGACATTGGGAACTGTTCAAATGGCTTTATGACATCAATGAACTAACGACACAGAAACATAAACCACTATCCATAACTGCCTACAGAGCAGTGGTCTTCAACTGCCAGTTTATGGATTGGTGCCAGCTTGTAGGCACAGAAAGGCTGAAAATAGACTATGTAGAGGTTGTAACTGCAAGTCTGTGGACCAGTACACAGACAGGTTGAGGAATGCTGCCATAGAGTCCAGTTGCTGCTTTTTGTTGTTCTGGGCCACACCCAGCTGTGTTCTGCTACTCCTGGCCCTGAACTCAGGGATCACTCTTGGTGGTGGTGGTGGTGGGAGGGGGACCCTATGTCACGCTGGGGAGTGAACCCAGGTCAGACATGTGCAAGGCAAACGTCCTACCATTGTACTTTCCTCTCCTCAAGGGGTTCTTAGTTAAGCTTTTCCCATTTATGACGCTTTTTGCCATATGCTAGCACTGCCAGAGACACCTAACGCTTATTATGGGTTGACTTGGAATTAATTTTTGGTGTCTGAACATTCATAAACCTTTTACTGAGGTCATTTTTTCTTCTTTTGTCTTTTTGGGTCACACCCAGCAATGCTCAGGGGTTACTCCTGGCTCTGCACTCAGGAATTATCCTCGCAGTACTTGGGGGACCATATGGGATGCCAGAAACAGAACCTGGTCAGTTGCGTGCAAGGCAAATGCCCTACCCGCTGTACTATCGCTCTGGCTCCACTGAGGTCAATTTTTTGGTGCCGCCGCATTTTGCTGCCCGATCCTTAAAGAGGTTGCAGACCACTTTAACAAACACTGAAGCTGGTGATGCAATTTGTGCGAAGCCACACAGCAGTGAGAGCCACCAGTGATACACCAGCTAAAGGTCTTAAGATGCCAGGAGGCGAGTACCTTTATTTTATTTTTAAAGTTTTTATTAATTCAAGTGCAAAGTGTGGCAGAGTTGTAGGGACAGGTTCCAAAACACACGGAAATGACCTGTCTGGATTTCCTCTGCTTGTACTGTAGCACCATCTGTCCCCATGCCAGCATGAAGCAGGATGGAATGGGAAAGATTCAGGTGCGTGTTACATCATCCCCGATGACCTTTAGACAGTCTCTGCGGTGTCGGAGGCTAGCCCATTAAAAACAGGAACTGGGGTTTACAAAGCCGTTGAGAGTTGCGTTTGATGCGTGTCACACTCCAACACCAATCCCACCACCAGTGTTGCCAGATTCCCTCCCCACCCATCCCCATCCCCATCAACTTGGGGCATTGCCATCAACTTGACAGGCATATTACAAAGTTCCAAGGGTTTCTGCTTAAACTCATGTTTTCAGTTTTGGTGAATCTGTGTTTTGGGTATACGGCTACACTCCTCCCCATATCACCGTCTGACTGAAGTCCTGATGCCTGTTCACTCATTACTTCCGGTTCTCTTCTTCCCCTCCCCAGCCCCATTATTTCCTTCTTTGTCCTTCTCCTCACCACATATTGAGGTCAACGGTGATCTAGGGATGCTGCCCTTTACACTGTAATTCATTTTGAGGCGAACTCTTTTTAAAAACTACTGAAGTGCTAAAATGACATACTATGCAAACATAAACATCATTTTAAAAAGTAGGCTTTTTAATAAAAGACAAAAACTTTCCCTGAAAGTAATGTTTTAGGCAACATTTTTAAAAGTCAAAGATGCTTATTCACAGCCATTTTACCTAACAGATTTCATTAAGAGCCCACTGGACGCATGACACTATTATAAACTCAGAGTCTAAGGTGGTGAACAGATAAGGTCTCTAGTCTAATGGGCACACTGATAATATGTTTTATTTTATTTATTTATTTATTTTTGATAATATGTTTTAAAATATCGAATAGTTTCAGGCTGTGCTCTGAAAACACAATCAACTAGAATGATTACAAGTGTTCAGTAGAGGTCAGGGAACTCCCGAAGAAAGGATACAAGGGAATCAGAGGGTAGCTTAAAACCAAAACGTCTAAAAAAATCCCAGGCTTGGAGAACCAATGCATCTATGTGGTCGAGAAAGAGTCAGCAGGTCAGGGTTACCAGGACACAGACACACGGCAGGAGACGAGGCTGGACACACACGCACTCAAATGCTGGGATGCCGCATGAAAAAGTGTAGATGTTCTAAGTACAGTAGAACGCCGCTGGCAGTTTGAGCAAAAAAAAAATACCAGTAACAATTATAGACTTCATTCCCATGACCTGATGAGGCTCTTTATGTTCCTGGAGCAAGCAGATGCCCTTGGGCTCTACTAGCATGAGACAGGACATATGGAGATGTTACTGGGCCCGCTCGAGCAAATCGATGATGAATGGGAGGGAAGACAGTGATACAGTGATAAATTTTTTGTATGATAAAGTTGATGTGGATGTCTATTCCATATGAATGGAAGATTAAGGAAAAGAATTTCACGATGGAAATTTAGAGTAGTCAAATGTAACTTATTTAATTTGAAATAAAATAATGAATGGTTAGGAGAACTGAGCCCCTTCCCTAGGCCTAAGGAAAAAATGAAAAAAGGACGGAACAACCTAACTTGAAATTTCTATTTGGCTCCACCCAAATTCAGCAACAGCAGTTCTGAAGGCTCTTAGAGTTCTACGAGCAGGCAGAGGAGCACCTCCTTTCCTGGCACCTGCGAACACCTCAACGGCAAACAACGCCTGCACGAGAAGCCAGCGGCCCAAGCGGTCATCAGTTTAGTCCACGGCATCTGTCCCGCTTCCCCCAGACTGTGATCTCTGCCATGCAGCATCCAAGCACGTGTGAGCCCCAAGCAACTAAAGCACGTGAGCAAGAAATAACATGGAGAATGATGGGAAAGGACGTTGGGGAAAAACTTTTTTAAAGTGCACATTTTTCTTGCTCAACTCCATTTACCACCTGCAGGTCTCAAATCAAGACAGCCTCAGCCATGATCGTTTAAAAGAAACTTGAGCTACACTGATGTCTCCATAACATGCGAATTGTCATTTCTCTCGGACAGTTAAAGAGAAAAATTAGATCTTGGTTCTTCTGAATGACCTAATAACTAATGTATAAATAAGATTATGAAACAGTTTAATCAGTAGTTTTAAATCTATAAAAAATACCCAATTAGTGACTCTATTCTGAATATTAATCTCATTCTAAACTTCCTAATATACTAGCTCAAACATTATAGATACTTTAAAGCAGCAAAATACTATACTGTATTTGACATTCTACAAGTCATATTTTCAGATTTATGGTACCATATTTATTTTTTGAACAGTGGAAGAGAGTGTAATATATTTTTTTACCTCCACCTTAATTCTCTTTGGGGATAATTCATCTCTTTCTCCACACTTTGACCTGAAGAAAATGAAAGAAAAAAAAACTGAGAAGACAGCAAATTTATCTTAAGACATTTCAATATGTAACCTCCCACACCCCAAATCTCATAACCTTGAGATCCTGACACCAGAAATAAGACATTCATAATGAGAAGGCAAATAATCAAAGAGAATTCTCATTATTTCTAACTTTAGGGAACTATACAAATATAGTTATACTATAGATTTCTTTGTATGGTGCCAAGGATCAAACCCGGGGCCTCACAGATATATAATGTGCTTTCCTGCTGAACCGTATACTATGGCCACTAAGAATTACCCCCTTTGAAAAGTATTCCAATACATTTATAATTGTTGTGACTTCAGAAAAATGGAGAAAGCAACGGAAGATTGAATTCTATGATATCTCTTTATGGATTAATAAAATTAGGGGTGGAATGACAAAAACTTATTATTTCATATGAGTGCTTAACAAAGACAAAGAAGTGTCAACAAAAATCACTGTTAGTCTCTCTAGAGATACATGGTTCCAGGAGGGGAGGAAAGGGGCAAGAGGAAAGTGTGTAAGAGCAAATGATCCTGGGACAGCACTAGGACTCTGCTGACCTGTGTGGTGAGACAGGACGCAGACATGAAGCTGTGCTCCTGAAAACCACAGAGTAGCATAACCAACGAGAAATCAATGAAAGTTGAATTTTAAAATGATGAGTACTTAAGGCTACATAAAATTAAAATGCATTTGTCTGTTCAAAGTGCAGATGAGATTGTGTTCTTGCTCTGGAGCTCAGTCTCCTGGGAATCTACCCCACAGAGGAACTTTTACATATATGAACACAACTGCCAATTAAACTATGACAAGTTATCATAATAAAGTAAACCTGAATTTTAAAAAAGACATTAAAATGTGTAAGCAGTGCAACTCCATCAATAAAATATGCTGCATATGATTATCAGGGTATTTCTTATAATGAAGAGAGATCAGAAACAACTCCAGTATTCCTCTATAGGGGCTGTTTAAATATGAATTATGGTACAGCCACACAATGCAGTACCATGCAGCTGTAAAAAAGTATTAAGCAAGCGTGGCACTAACACAGAGCGGGCTAGAAAGCATGTCTTTAAGAGAGAACCATACACAATAATCTAAATGCAGGCCACCAATAGTTTTTGTTTTGGGCGGGAGCCCCACAGCAACGACCAGGAGGCCTGGGGTCCCACTAGTGATTCCTGACTAACAAGGCCGGCAGCTCAAAGGAGGCTCCAAGGATGGGGAGCTGCTCTGCCCGGTGGCGCTGGGGACTCCGTGGCTGTGCTGGCAACACTCAGGTGCCAGTGGAGTGCTGGAACCTAAGGGCTGTGCCACGACCACTGAACTACCTTCCAGTCTCCCAAACAGCTTTTCTAAAGAGCTCGGTATGAGAAAACATATTTATTTTATATGCATAAACACTGGAAGGATGAACAAAAATCCTTTCCAAAAAAAAAAAAGCCACCAAGCAACAATAACCTATCTTTATCAAGGTGGAGAGAAGGAATGGGAGTATAAATTGTCTGCATTAACTAGTTACGTTAACTATCAACATAACCTTGGCTTCCGAATTTTATGAAAGCAAATATAAATTAAGAAATGTCCATCGAAATAGCAGAATAAATGTAAAATTACCAAAATCAACGGAAATTCAGAAGGAGAAAGGGTTGTCGACACAGAGGGACTACACAGTTATTAGTCTCTACACTACCAGCAAACTTCCCAGATTATCACTGAAAGAGTTCTTGATAGCCAACTCCTTTTCTTGTAAATGATCCCGTAACACTATTCAATGTTCAGTTAATCTGCATAATTTGCCAGTTTCTAAATCCGAAGGCTCTGGAGTGAACGTAGAAAACAAAACTGCTTTAAACTAGGGAAAATAATGGCGATGACTGAAATTAGTAGCGTTCTCCAACTTGAACATACATGAGATTAATGGGGTGCAGGGGCGAGTCTGGATTCCGAGACTGCTTCCCAGTGACTGATCACATCAGGGGTTGGGGAGAGAGCTCAGACGCAGATTTTCAACAGTACTCACTTACTTGAACTCATGTAGTCAACTGTATCTACTCTACAGTGACATGCACAACTGACAATGAGTAGACCGCTAGTTCCATGAGGAAATGTGAACCCGATCAGAATGTTCCTAACACCTATGAGAAGCTCAGGGTTCAGTGAGAAAAAGAGGAGAGGAAAAAATATGATTCATTTACAGTGAAATTTGAAACTGCCACTGCCTTGCAACATTTATACAGTTCATATTCCAACTGTTAAAAAATAAAATTACCTCCCAATTTTCCCTTAAGTATTGGTTGATGGTGTAATTTTTTTCTTACTTATACAGTAATCTTATTACACTAAAGCACTTTGCAAAAGAACAATCTTATTCCTTGGAGTTCAACAAGTTTATGCAGTTAGTGGGTTGTACAAGGACATTATAAAAACTTTTTTTCCGTCACTGTGCTCAAAGACCAATGCATATGTGCAAGAAAACTGTCTAAAACCAGGCCTAGCAAAATGGCACCGAGCTCAGAAACTGTGTCCTTCTTTCAAAAGGCAGGGGAAAAAAATGAAACAGAAAACCCGCTTTAAAATAGTTTTCTAAAGTCATTTCACTAATTTACAGAGCTATACGTACATTTGTTTTTTCAGAAAAGCGATTGCATTCTGTGTCTTAAGTTCTACTCCTATCAAGCAATGCCCCAACCTGCCAATGAACTGCACACTTACTTGGTAGTTCTGTAAGTGTACTTGTGCGTGACTTCTCGTGAAATCTGCCTCGCTAGGGGCAAACAGTTCATCTCTTCTTGTGAGCAGGGCGTTATCCTTCACGCAGAGCTGGGCGGCGGCCTCATTCACGTGAGCTAGGCGTCCAAAAAGAAAGTTTGAGCCTTTATAAACATCTTTTATTCCAGCATTACAAAAAAAACATTTTGCTCAAACATACAGAAATTTCCTATTGTATAATAAAATAATCATTTATAAAAATCAAAATCCCAATGCTATTTTACAGAAGATCAGCCCTCTATTCTATCCCATACCCAAATCAATTGAGATAGCATGCCTTGTTTATTTTTTGCTTAGGTAGCAAAGCTGACAGGAAATAAAAAGTAAAAAATGTTCTACACTCATTCTGATGAAGAATTAGGGATGTGATTGTATACTATGGTGGTAATATTTCCCTAACAAAAAGTGAGTGTCAATGGTCTGATCAATTTCTTCATTCAGTATGAACTGACATGAAAGTTCTTGTGAAGGATTAATAAGTCAAAAAATTGTATCATTTTCATATTAACTAACTTTTAAAATATTCATCACTCACTAAAAACTAGTTATCAAAAATTAGGACAATAAGGAAAAAATCGGCATTTTATAATTAAATTATTGATTTAATCAACTGCTACTTGGTTCCTTAAAAAATAATTGCTAAGATTTCTTTAATTTTACTTTTTTAAATTAGAAAAAAATTGCCAGTATACAGTTTCTAGATCACCAAACACCTTGCACTAAATTCTAACATAACAACTATTCTCCGGGAACTCAGAACTTGTACAACTGTTTCACAAAAAGATATCTTTTTTCACAAAAAAAGCGGTCAATTTAAAGAGATATAGGTACCTACAAAAGAGCTAGAGCAGATTTAGTAAAGGATACAACACACTCATTCAAGGCACAACTGGAACACAATAGGTGACAGAAGACAGACCAGAGGTGATTCCTACTCCATTACTCAGAGGATGCGCCAGTCTTCTCAGAGGTCAAATGGGAACGTCTCTCTCCACAGAATCTAACAAGCGCAGGAAGCGACACACCTAGCACTAATTTATTAATATTCACTTCTTGTTTTCCTTTCATAAAAAATAAAGGTATTGGGGCCAGAGAGATAGTACAGCGGGTAGGGAGTTTGCCTTGCACATGGATGACCAGGGTTGGCGTATGGCCCCCCAAACACTGCCAGGAGTAATTCCTGAGGGAAGAGCCAGGAGTAACCCCTGAGCATTGGCCAGGTGTGACCCACAAAAAAAAAAAAGAGAAAAAAAGTTACTGACTTCTGCCTACCCTGGCTCTGAGCTTTATTTGTATTTTGTATATTAAGTTTTAAAGACGGAGATGCGAAGAGAAAAGTACATGTGCATGATATTCTTTTTTTTATGACAATGTTTATATTTTATAAAATGAAGGTGTCATATTAAAAACAAAGATTTTATTTCAAAAAATCTAAAGGAGATGGCATTCTATTTTAATGTATATTATTCCAATATTGCTCTGTGTACATATAAACATACAACTATATTTGTGAATATAGATATGTAATCTGTTTTTCACTTATGCTGTTTTTATTTTTTAACAAGTACTAAGGCTTATTTATGTTATCAGCATCTGGTGTGGGTTGGATTAAAAACTGAGTATCAAGAATTTGCTGACTGATGAATTTATTCTTTCTAGTATCATTTTAACTATGAAACATCAATATTTCACTATAGAAAAAGTCAACATATCTTTTAAGTTAACCTCACTCTGGACTTTATCTCTAGTTTTCCAAATACTATTAAAAAAAGGCTTCCAAGAATATTCTTAAATATGTCCTTGCACATGTTCAATTACTTCCTTAAAACAAATTCCTGTAAATAAATTTAGCAGGTCACAAAAAATTGCATAAAAGTTACATATTTCGTCCAATTCCTGTCCAAGTAAGATGCTTCAAATCATGATCCAACCAAAATTTATAAAGAGCCCATTTCCCAAAAACTTCACAAACTCTACTCAGTCTCTTTTAAAGGTCTTAACTGATATATTTCCACTGACAATTAGTCTTTGCATTTTTAATACAAAAATGGATATTTTTTTTCATTTTGACATCTTAAAAATCTGCTTCACTCCTGTTAGCTGACTTTCTATTCCTCTGTACACTTTTGTTTCTAGGGACTAAGAGATTCCTAAGACAGTAAGAACATTATTTCTTCATAGTCTGTCATCAGTTTGCTTTGGACACATACCAGCCATAATAATTCCTTTCTCATGCTGGAAATGTATAATCCTTCTTATAATTCTGTCTAGTAAAATTTTTCCTCTCAAGTATTCAATCCACTTAAAAGATTAAAAGTGCCATTGGTATTTCGTAGGATACAGGTATCAGCTCCCTTGATTTTTCGGTCAAAATTAGTACTAGATTATTGAGACAAGTAACCTGGCTACTAATAACAGTGCTATACTATCCTGAGACTTCTTTTTTAAAAACCATGTTGAAATATGAAATAATAATTGGAGGAAAAACTAATCCTCAGACCGCTTTCCACTCCCTCAAAGAAAAAAAAATCTCACCCTAGAAATAAAATATTTCATGCTTTTGAAAGCAAATGTTAGTAAAGCTAAAAGTGAAATACACTTAAGAAAAAAACTTTTTTAAATTAACAGGGGACAAATAAAGAATAATTTCCTAGATAAACTTTAATTTTAGAGTTCATCTTTCCACACAGCTATTTCTGTACTCATCAATTTCAATTACTAATAGAAAAATTCTAACTGTCAGTAAGATTATTTAACTGGCTTTTCAGACTGTACCAGTTTACATGTACAAAACCAGAACATGACTTCAAAATAAGCTGGAAACTGTGTTCTAGCTTTCTGTCATTCTACCAGAAGGTGGGAAAAAGGCACCACGTTTTTGTCACTGAATTCAGGCTCCACCAGACCAAAACAGTAGATTGAACTTTGCAGGTCCTCAGGGAGCCTTCAGGTAGGGGAAAGGAGGCTGTAGAAATAATTACAGCTCACTCTGACTTGCTGTAAGAAGCCTATTCACAAAGCAATCCCCTCCAAACATGCATGTGTCCGGGTTTTCTAGATTACACAATTGAATCAGTAACTATTGTATGTCCTATAAAGAAAAATGGTAGAAATGTTCCCAAACAACCACTGTCCACTCACTACAGCACCACGCTGGCACTTAAGAAATTCTAAGTTTCCTTTTTTTTTTTTTGCTCTCTGGGTCATACCTGCAATGCTCAGGTGTCACTCCTGGCTCTGCACTCAGGATTACTCCCGGCTGTGTTGGGGGACCATATGGGATGCCGGGATCAAACCGGGTTGGCTGTGTGCAAGGCAAACGCCCACCCACTGTACATTGCTCTGGTCAAGTTTCCGGATTTTTAAAGTATGAAATAGCAAGACACTCTCCCTTAATGCTTTACTTACACTTTTCTTATTAACACCACTTCTTCTCATGGATAAAATTTTTTAATTCTCTTTATGTCCTCATGTAAAATATTTTTTAAATAAAGGGCAGAGTATTCCGTTCTCTAGGTCTGGGATGAAACCTTAGGATGTCATATGTTCCAGATCTATACTCTGCCCCCAGGTTATATCCCAGGCCCTAAAAGATGTTTTGAACATAGCCTTCCATGACTTAACTGGACTTTAAAATTCCCTTATTTTACTGGAAAAAAAAAAAGAATTTCTTTTTATTTTGGAATTTTTGGGCTATACCCAAAGAGTGGGTAGAGACAGACATGGGGCAGAGCTGCTACTGGCTCTCACTGTGCCCAGCCGCTCATGAGGTACCCGGGAGGGATGGCAGGTTCTAGCCCTGGCCCGCCACCCCAGCAGAGCCTCACAACAAGCCAGACGACCCCCCACTCATGATGACCTCCATTTTCCACATCTGGACTTCCCCCTCATCAGAACTCCACCCAGCAGACCAGCCTATCACAGCCGGGCTAGCTTCGGCCGCAAGCGGCCGCTGCGGTTCATCAATAAATGCTGGATTTTGAGATGACTACAAGAGTATGCTACCCACACGGCAAAGCCTGGCAAGCTACCCGTGTCGTATTTGATATGCCAGATACCAGTATTATAGACCTCATTCCTATGACCTGATGGAATGGTTTGAGGCTCTTTATGTTCCTGGAGCAAGCAGGTGCCCTTGGGCTCTACTTGCATGAGACAGGTCATATGGAGATGTTACTGGTGCCGCTTGAGTAAATCGAAGATGAACGGGAAGACAGTGATACAGTGATACAGTGATAGCCAAAGAGTGATGCTCAGGGGTTACTCCTGATTCCACGACCAGGGATTGTCCTGATACTACCTGAGGAACCATATGGGGTGCCAGGGATCAAACCTGGGTTGGCCATGTGCAAGGCAAAGACCCCACCCACTGTACTATTGCTCTGGCCCTAAAATTACCATCTTTAACAGTCCAGTGATTATGACTTTTGACTAAGTACAGCTAACACACAATATAGTCAGAAGGTAAGTGAGAAGGAATGCTCCAAAGGCAATGCAGGGCTGAAGATCAGCAGCAGGGCACACACCTGAATGTGAGGCCCTGCCGTCCATCCCTGACCACTTCTCCCCCTGCCACACACACACACACAGCTAAAGATATGGCTTGTGTGGCAAAGCATATGAAAGTGTGCAGGCCCTGAGTCCCGAGCACTGCATGCTCCACCAAGCCAGGGTAGAGACACCACACCCCCAAAACTGTTTGGCATAGCCTCTACTTAAAAAAAAAAAAAAGCAACCCTTAGGGGATTTCTCACTCTAATAGAAGTGGTCCCTGGATCCTGACCACAGCTGGACATGGCTAAAAAAAAAAAAAAAAAAAAAAAAAAGAAATAAGACTTTTCTAGCATAGGTGAGGCCCCTCTCATAAAACATATCTTAAATTGGTAGTTAAAAATAGAAGGATACACCTGCCTCTCGAGGCATTGCAAGTGTGGCTGTGGTGCCCAACTGTGTTGGCAGGTGATAGGCAGGAGATAGGTTTGTCTACACCCCTAGGGCTCTGCCCTGTGGGCCCTGGATGGTAGATGGTCTGACATAGGAAGAACAGTGCACAGCTGAGCAAGAGGCTTAGATAACAAAGTAGGCTAGGACCAGGTCCTTCCCAGGATCTTTCACATCTGTACAACATACTGATCACTGTAGTTGTAACAAACTGGGGAGGTTGATGGGGAATCACTGTATCACTGTCTTCCCGTTCATCATCGATTTGCTCGAGCAAGCACCAGTAACATCTCCATATGTCCTGTCTCATGCAAGCAGAGCCCAAGGGCATCTGCTTGCTCCAGGAACATAAAGAGCCTCAAACCATTCCATCAGGTCATGGGAATGAGGTCTACAACTGTTATTGGTATTTGGCATATCAAATACGACACAGGTAGCTTGCCATAATGTCACATTAGAAATCACTACTGAATATACACATAGATAATTGCATCATAAACCATAAGGCAAGTCACAAGGTGTAGGAGAAGGGAGAGGAATACAGAGACAGAAATAGAGATAGAGAGAAAGATGAGAGACTCAGATGCACGGGGAGAACTGCCATCCGGCTCTCCCTAACTCAGCTGACCATGAGGCTCCCAAGAGGCAAGATGGGTTTTGGGTGTGGCCCATCACCTATGTAGGCCCTCGGAAGCAGCCGGATGAGACTCTCTCACCATAACAGCCGCCATTTTGTGGTCCGGACCCCACAGCTCATCAGAACCCAAGCAAGAGAGATGCTGATCTCAAGACTAGCTCAGAGTAGCCGAGTTTGAGTCCAGGCAGGCGGCTCTCCAA
The DNA here is from genome assembly GCA_021461705.1 of Cryptotis parvus. NCBI lineage: Eukaryota > Metazoa > Chordata > Mammalia > Eulipotyphla > Soricidae > Cryptotis > Cryptotis parvus. Next base: position 105,428 of record JAJIBD010025445.1, on the reverse strand, counting down.
GGCAGAAGTCACGGGGTGTTCCTGGAGATGGAGCTGGGGTACCCCTTCCCCTCTCTGACCCATCCCAGAGGCCTGGTGGCCCCGCCCACAAACTGCCTCGGGGCTCTTGGCCATGATACAGAGACTCAGAAGCAAGGGGGGAGAACTGCCATCCGGCTCTCCCCTAGCTCAGCTGGCCATGAGGCTCCCAGGAGACAAGATGGGTTTTGGGAGTGGGACTGGCACCTCTGTAGGGCCTCAGAAGCAGCTGGATGAGACTTGCTCACCATAATAGCCGCCATTTTTGTGGTCCGAACCCGGTACATCAAACTAGTGGAACCAATCATGTTCTAGAATATATTACAATCTACAATGTGTAAGAAAGGGAAGCAAGGAGAGAGAGAGAGAGAGAGAGAGAGAGAGAGAGAGAGAGAGAGAGAGAGAGATAAAGAACCTGCCATGGAGGCAGGCTGGGGGGGAAGGGGGAGGGAGATGGGGACATTGGTGGTGGGAGATGGGCAGGGGTAGAGGGATGGGTATTGGAACACTGTAGAACCAATATTCAAACATGAACATCTTGTAATTGTAAAAAATAAATAAATAAATAAATAAATAAATAAAAAAGAAGGATATAACATATTAATGTATCAATTTGCTAGGAGAACAAGAGCAACTCGGCCCAAAATAATGAAACCAGTTCTCAGCTGCTAAACTAACCAAACTTAAGTTTCAATCCTCATAGTCCTTTGGAACTGCTCAGTGTGAGAAAAGAGCAAAAAGGCCCGAATTCACTAGAGTCTAATACCCTCCTGTGGGAATAAGGCTGAAATGCCAAGCATCACCAGCCTATGGTAAGGCTGAATTAGAAATGCACCCGAATCCCTAGGCATACGAGGACATGACCTGTCTTGAACTTTATCATCAAGTGGAGAGAAAGAAGAGATATCATAACCCAAATCCATAGCATTGAGATTTACCCCTAACTCACAAGAAGGGAGTGCTGAATTTTTCATTTTTCTCACGGAGCCCCACAGCTGCAGAGTATAGACGCCCAGAAAACACAAAAGCAAGTATCGTTGAGGATTCCTTTTCTCTCTAGGCTACGAATCATTCCAGTTTCAATACCAAGAAACAAGCATTCACAGGCAAAAATAACAAGACATCCTAAGAAACAATGTAGTGAGAAAGAAAACCAGCAAGAACAACAGAGCAGAATGGAACTCTGTTCCACAGGACAGCGACAGCACAGCAGGTAGGGCTTTTTGGTTTGCGAGCAGCTGACCTGGGTTTGATCCAGGACCCGAATCCCATATGGTTCCCCCAGAACCGCCAGAATGGAACCCTCAAACACTCCATTTAAAGAAATAAGTGGGAAAGAAAGAAGAAAATGTACAAAAAAAATTAGCAAGTCTTGAAAAACTGTAAATGGGCTGGAAAGGTGCCTTTCCTACATACAGCCAATTCCTTTTAGATCCCTGGCACCATCAGGGATGGTCCCCGGCACCATCAGGTGTGGCCCCAAAGCATAAACACCGCCAAAAAAAAAAAAACAGCTTTATGACAAAGTTTAAGAACTTAGCTAAAACAAACATATACATCACTGTCTTCCCTTTCATCATCGATTTGCTCGAGCGGGCCCCAGTAACATCTCATATGACCTGTCTCATGCTAGTAGAGCCCAAGGGCACCTGCTTGCTCCAGGAACAAGAAGAGCCTCAAACCATTATATTAGGTCATGGGAATGAGGTCTATAATTGTTACTGGTATTTGGCTTATCAAATACGACTCAGGTAGCTTGCCAGGCTTGCCATGCAGGTGGGATACTCTTGTCGTCATCTCTAAATGCAGCATTTATTGATGAACCGCGATACATAAAAGTGTAATTTACTAAAAGTACCTCTAGAAGAAACAAGACTACATAATAGTGTTATAATTCTTTCTTTTAAAAAGTTTAAAAAATTTTATATACATTTTTAAAATAAAAAATTTCACAACATGGGGCCAGAGCGATAACACAGTGGGTAGGGTGTTTGCCTTGCACGCGGACGACCAGGGTTCGATCACTGGCATCCCACATGGTTCCCCGAGCACTACCAGGAGTAATTCCTAAGCAAAGAGCCAGGAGTACACCCTGAGTGTCGCCAGATGTGACCCCAAAAAAAAAATAAGCAAAAAATTTTTCCAGAACAAATGTCCAACAGTTTTGTTTGTTCATTTTGGGGTGACAAGTGGTGATGTTCAGGGGATTACTCCTGGGTTTGTTCTGAGGAATCTGTGGTTGTGCTCATGTGGGTTGGCTGTGAGCAGGCAAAGCTATACCTGCTGTAATACCTCTCCAGCCCCCCTTTAACCTTTTGTTTGTAAGCATTAGAGGCTGAAATCTATCCATTGAATGGGAGCCACTGCCTCCCATCACTGTTCTCTTTCTATCTTTGAGTCTGCTGTCCAATTTCCTATAATGCCAAACTTGGAATGTTAAATATAAGCAAACAAGTATCTCCCTGCCTAAATTTCTGCCGAGCTCCTTGGTCTTCTACTGCTTTGCTAAGTCTCAATGTACATTCTGCTCCCTCATCTCTGTGACACAGACTGCCTGGTCTACCCTCTACTCTCTGCTAACACAGCAAAGGAGAGATGAAACATTTTCTAGGCCGGAATCTCCTTATTTTGTTTTTGGGTCACTTAGCTCCAGGCTGTGCTAAGAGGACCATACAGTTCTGGGGATCAAATCCAAACCTCATGTAGACAATGGATGTGCTCCAGCCCTAAGAGCTAAACTTCTTTCCTTCCATTATTGCTTCTGTGTTTATCTCTGGGCACTTAACTCACACCAACCATCAGCGTGGGCCCTAGGACTCACATAATCTTCATGCTACAGTTCTTACAGACTACTCCATGCCTTGCCAGGTCAGAATGCCATTACCAATTCTTTAATTTTATCTACTTATTTATTTATTTATTATTTATTTATTTATTTATTTATTTATCTTTTTGGGTCACACCTGGCGATGCTCACTGGTTACTCCTAGTTTTGTATTCCTGGAGGTGTTCGGGGACCATTCTTTAAAAAGTGTACCAGATTGTGTGTGTGGGGGCGGGTGAGGAACAGAGGAAACACATGAACTGGAGGTCTAAGTGGGGGCTATTTAAGCTACTCACTATATACAAGGGCAGGGAAGGGGTCTTGGGTACTCTAGTGATGGTAAGGTGTTGGATGACAGATCTAACTAATCTGGGAGCTTTGTTGTTTTGCCCACTCCCAGCTTAATCTACCTAAGCCAAGGTTCATTCTAATGAGACCTCTCTTCTATGTAAACACTGCTAGAGGGTGTTGGCAGTTACAGAAGTCACCTTGATTGAATAACTTCTGACTTATACATCTACTAAGACTTCTATGTTTTCTAGATTGGGCACAGCTCCCTCTTTATACCCACTGCACCCAGCGTGGGACAGTTAGAATTTACCAGGAAACTACCACCCTGGCTACGATGAGACTATAGGAAGACTATAGGAAGGATCATACTAGTTTGCTCTAAGCAGGTGAGTGTGACCCTTTCAGTACACGAGAACAAGATACTCAGAATCACCCTGGTATAGCAGACCATCTAGATTACAAGAAGCTCATGAAATTAAGATGTATTACTTTATATCAGCCCTCTCTCTCTCTCTCTCTCTCTCTCTCTCCTCCAGTGTTTTGCATAAGAGATAATCTCGGATTAGACCTTTGTTTAGACCAGCAATAGGGTGTGGCACTGCTCTTCTACACTCTCTCTTTAGGGTTCTTTGTTGACATGACCCTCCCTGGATTACTTTTGGTGTAGATAAGGGGACTGTTACTGGAGTCCCCAGTAACAGTCCCCTTATATACACCAAAGTAATCTAAGTCCCCTTCGATTACTGATAACAGTCCCCTTATATACACCAAAGGCATCGAAGAAATAGCTAAAAGGACAAAGAACCTCCGGCTCCGGGCACATCTCTTCGACTCCACCGTTCTCCCTGCATTAACATACGCCTCAGAGACCTGGGCCCTACGAAAGCAGGATGAGAATGCTATCCGGTCTCCCAGAGAGGCATCGAAAGAGCTATGCTTGGAATATCACGCCTCACTCAAGTGAGAGAAGGAATCCGGAGTTCTGACCTCCGTCGCTATTCCAGAATCAGGGACGCTGTCTCGTTTGCCAAGGCATCGAAAATCAGATGGGCTGGACATGTAATGCGATTTGGAGACAACCGCTGGACTAGAGCCAAGTATCGACTGGATCCCACGGGATGTCAAAAGATCACGTGGCCGCCCACCTACAAGATGGTCAGACTTCCTTGTTAAGACCCTGAAGGAACGGTTTGAGGCTCTTCATATTCCTGAATCAACCAGATGCCATTGGGCTACATTGGCACGTGATAGGGTCCAATGGAAATGTTACTGGCGCCCGCTCGAGCAAATCGATGAATAACGGGATTCAAGTGATCAAGTGATCAAGTGATATAAGGGGACTGACTTGAGGCCCCTTCTGCCTTTTCGCTTTGTGGCTTTTGGGTTCTAGGCCTTTTGCTTTTTGGCTTTTTGCTCTTTGGCCTTTTGCTCATTTTTCTGGGTAGGACTCGCCTCGGTGAGATCCTCTCTCTTTGGTGGGGGACTTAGGCTCTTTTGTATGGTCTAAGTTTGGACCAGAGCTAGAGTTCGCTCATTATATTGGAGTGCTGTGGAAGAGCCTTTGTACTATTAAAAGCCTTTTGGAACTGCGCCCCGACTGAGTTTTCATCTGTTCCCCGGCGTCCTCGGAGGTAGAAGAGAACTTCTGTCCCGGCACTGTCGGGGACCCCAGCGGCATCCCTGACAGTGAGGTAACTGTGTATCAACATCATAAATGTCAACACCACTGTGAAGACATTCCCATAAATTTAATTTCCTCAGGATGCTGACATTCCCACCAAGCCCTTTGATGGTTACTAGTTTAGAGAAAGCATACTCATTCATAACATTCTATCCTAAACTATATTATTGGGCCACATTCACCCACTGAGTTACAAGTAACAGTGGTCTAAGTTTCAAAAAACACCCCACTTTTCAGCCTACTGGCATTCATTTCGGCGTGCCTCTTATTTTGGGAAACCCATGATAGGCTCATTACTTAAACCATCTGTACCTATTTATCCAAAGAAGAGTCCTTTAGCAAAAGCCAAGTGTGAAATAATTCATTTTGGCTCTTTTTGTTTTCTTTTTAAGTAGGGTAGGGATGTTTTTCAGAGGTTGACGAGGTTTATTCAAGTCTCTTAAAATTACTTTTGATTTGCTAAAAACACAGGTACTTTGACCTAACTCTGTATTTTATCTATTTCAAAAATGACATAAAAACTGTACTGCATAAAACTAAAACTATCAACATTCATTCCTTTTTTCTACTAATGTCAGTTGTAATCTACTAATGAGCAGCCTAGATTTTTCTATTGGTTGATAGGTGATTTTAAAGTGTCAAAATATGTAAACTATGTGTTTTCTATTCTCCAAAAATTCTTGTGAGTTGGGGGGGGAGGCAGAGAAATAATTCTTGCAAAGTTATAGTATATTAGCAATACCACATAACTATAAAAGGAAATGCACAAAACAGGTCAAATCACAGATTTATTATAATTTTGCTAATTCTCCAATTTAAGTATCAGCACCCATTCTCTAAAATAATTTATTTTAAAAAAGTTCAGCTAAAACTAAGACTAATAATATAAAAATCAACGGTAATTTATTTATTTTGCTTTTTAGGTCACACCCAGTGATGCTCAGGGGTTACTCCTGGCTCTGCACCCAGGAATTACTCCTGGCAGTGCTCAGGGGACCATATGGGATGCCGGGATCAAACCCAGGCCTGCTGCATGCAAGGCAAATGCCCTCCCTCCTGTACTATCACTCCAGCACACTGTGATAACTTTAAAATGGGAAGAAATGTTCATATGTAAGTCTATCCCTTTAATATCTTCTATATTTCTATATACTGTACAAATGAAATGAATTTAAATAATATATAATATACTTTTTTTTTTTTTTTTTGCTCTTTGGGTCATGCCCAGCAATCCTCAGAGGTGCTTGGGGGACCATATGGAATGCCGGGATTGAACCTGGGTCAGCAGCGTTCAAGGCAAACAAACACCCTACCTGCTGTATTACAGCTCCAGTCCCCATACATTTAACATACACATTACACCCCCATAAGAAATGTACAAAGCCTACGTGAATGAAGAACTGCAATTACTGGAAAATATAAAAATCTAAATAATTGCTTTTTGGGTCACACCCAGCAATGCTTAGAAGCTATTCCTGGCTCTGCACTTAGGAATTAATCCTAGTGGTGCTTGGAGGACCAAATGGGATACCGGAAAATTGACCTGAATTGGCCACTGCAAGGCAAACACCCTACCGGCTGGACTATCGCTCCAGTCCCAAGAATCTAAATAAATAAACTAATACTAAATAAGTATTTCTGTACAGGAGCTCTTATTACAAAGAAGTCCAAATTTTGAAAATTTCAGCAAATCTATAACATTAAAGTATTTTAATCAACCTATCAACAATTTTGATCAACCTATCAACAGAAATTTTAAATAAATTTGACAACTGCATTAAAATTCATTTGGATAGAGAAATTTATAAAATTACCTAAAAAATGGTGCGTAGCAAAAAAGTACTGATGTGGTACTCTCAGATATAAAAATATATTATAAAGCTACAGTAATTAAAATAACTCAGTTCTGATGAAAAACCAGAGAATCAGAAGATAATTTACAGAAAAGATCAACAGACACAATTACACAAAAGTTAAAATTCCAGTCTGAGAGGTCAAGTAAAAATGAGAACTAGGGCCCGGAGCGATAGTCTAGCAGGCAGGGTGTTTGCCTTGCACGCAGCCGACCTGGGTTTGATCCCCAGCATCCCATATGGTCCCCTGAGCACTGCCAGGAGTAACCACTGAGCATCGCTGGGTGTGACCCAAAAAGCAAAAAAAAAAAAAAAAAAAAAAAAGAGAGAGAACTAGGACTTAAGGTTAATAATCTCAAACTACAAAAAATTCTTAATAATCGGGCTGAGTGATGGTACAGTGGGTAGGGCACTTGCCTTGCCCATGTCCAACCTGGGTTCAGGCCAACCTTCCACCCCACAAAAACAAACACACTGGGTATGTACTGGTGGTTAAAAAAAGGAAAAACAGGGGCTGGATCAATAGTACAGTGGGCAGAGCATTTGCCTTGCACACAGCTGACTCAGGTTTGATCCCAGGTATCTCCAAGTGTTGCCAGGATTGTAGAGCCAGGAATAACCCCTGACAACCCTGAGCGCCAACTGCTTTTACCCATTTTGTAAATACTTTCTCCTTTTTTCTTGCTAATGTACAAGTGTGTGTGGTGGGGGTATATTTCTATCATGCTTCAATGTTTCCACCATGAAACTGCAATTAACTAACTGAATACTTTTCCAAAGAGGATTTATTTCTTGTAAATAACAGAGCGATAAAAATGTGAACTATGCTGGATGCAGAGAGCTAGTACAGGGGTTAAGGAGTGTGCCCTACATATGGCTGGCCTCTCCACATGATCTGGGCTCTGCCTGCTGCAGCCCTGGAGGCCCCAAGCAAGGCAGGGTGGCCTGGAACACTCAGGACCACAGCCAAACCCCCCTCTGGCCTCGGAGATAAGAACTGCTAGGAGTAGCCCCAGCCCCACCGAGCACTCCCGGGCGGTTCCTCCACCCCCAAACGTTAGTGTGAAATACTGCTTTTAATCTTCTGAAAAATGCAGTTATTTCCCATGCATTAATGCACATATTAAATTCAGAGAAATTAAAAATGAATGTGACATTTCCTCAGTCTTGAAGAAACCTAAGGCATACTGTGAGGGGCCAACGAAAGCAATTAAAATGTGGAAGGCACAGGGAGGGTAGCGAGAGCTATAAGGGTGAAAACAGAAGGAGGGGCCGGAAGAGCTCCAGGGGCTTCAGTACCACCTCCGCCAACAGCAACATGGAGCGCAAGACTGGAATAGCCCCTCAGCATGAACCCCCAAAATAAAACATGAAATTAAGGGGATGGGGCAAAGGTCATTTTTCTTGGGGGAAGAAAACATGTCAAAAAGATTTAAGCTAATGTTTGAGCTAAATCCTACAGATGATGTTTAGACCAACCGACAGGAGGAGATCAAAAGTCAATACAAAAGGGGTATAAAATCATTCTTAATCAGAATGTTTTGGAGAGAATGCAATGAAGATAAAATGTGAGAAATGTTTAATGGCAAATGTCACACTTAAAGTGTCGAAGCTGTAATTCCTCCAACATTCATATAATTTCATTTTTATAAAAATATCACTGTATCACTGTATCACTGTCTTCCCGTTGTTCATCGATTTGCTCGAGCGGGCCCCAGTAACATCTCCATATGTCCTGTCTCATGCTAGTAGAGCCCAAGGGCTTCTGCTTGCTCCAGGAACATAAAGAGCCACAATCCATTCCGGAATGAGGTTTATAATTGTTACTGGTATTTGGCATATCAAATACAACACGGGTAGCTTGCCAGGCTCTGCCGTGCAGGTAGCATGCTGGTGAAAAACTACGTTAAGATCTGGCTATTTCTACAACATGACTTCCATCTAAAATTAAAAAGAAAACCTACACTGAAATCCAATTTCATTTCATTAGAAAGAAATCATAGTTCTGTCTCTTAATTCAAAGACTGTATTTTCACTGCTTGAATTTTAACAATTTTCTACACATCACCCTACACTGTCCTCCCAAGGCCCAACATGCTTGAGCTCCACACACAAATCCTCTACCACAATAAATACGGTTCTATTTTCCTAAGTCTTACTTTTGCTAACAGCTAAATGTTTTGAATGCTGCTTCCAGGGAGTGCGTGTCTGTTGCCATGAACTATCAATAAACTGATCTCGCAGGAACACAAGACAAACAGGGTGAGGGGGTAGCAGGGGCTTTCTACCTCGTGCAGGGTCAGATGCTTCCCGTCCTTCCTCTTGGAGTCGAACCTCCCGTATATGGCGCTGTACTTGCGGATTTCCTCCTCTTTGTGCGGATCATCATCACTCATCTCAAAGATGTGGCCGATCATCTTGGCCAACTTCTTGTTGGTTTTTAGTAGCTCCTTTACCTCATTCAAGTCACTTTTGGGCAGCGTGGGGGGCCATTCGCTCCACACACTCGGGCGACGGAAAGGGCGGCGCCGGCCCAGAGCCTCGCTGCTTTCCTTGGGGATGCTGGGGACCCCAGGTCAGCCGGGGAGAGGCTGTGCTCACTCCCCGGTGGCGTGGGGGCCTTGCCAGAGTCTGGACTCCCCGATCCCTTGCAGCACTAAGCTCCCCACGTCTGACTTCCCCCTGCCCCAAGCTCTGCACACACGTGGTGGCGGCACACTTGGGGATTTTTAAATGAGGTTCCCGAGCACTGCTGTTCCTTTCGTAACTGCTGCAGGAGATTCCCAGCCACGTTGGCGAGCCCTCCGGCAACTTATAGATGGGGATGCTGCTGACGGGCAGAGACGTCAGCGGCTGATTGAAGAGGCCAGGGTTCGGAACCCAGTCTCTCAACGCCTTCTGGAGCCTCCGGACATGCAGGGGCTTGCTGGCCATGCCCACAAGGGCCATGATTTCCAAGAACTCCTCTTCTCCAGCTTCACACAGTTGCTGTACGTCATCACCGCCTTGCTGGATAAAGGCATCAAAGTAGGAAAGCAGATTGGCCTTCTGTAATATCCTATACAGCTGCAACTCCCCAGGGTCCTGGGTAAGGTTGCAGCCATCACTGTGATGGGCTTAACCTGCAAAAGGACAGAGGAGATATTTTATCACACTTGGCTCTAAACCTACTTAAACCTATGTGTGACAAAGGACAGGATTTACGGATGCAGCGTGCAAACAGACACAGAGCAGAGAGAGAGCAAGTGCCTGCTAAGGACGCGCGTCCATATACTTATTTCATTTCACTAACCTAACAATCTTAATGAACAGTGTAATTGCTTTCATTTTAAAGAGAAAAAATAAAAGCTCACAGATTAATCTGCCTGATCTTACACCTAACTAGGAGCCCGCAGACTCAACAAGGCTCACGGGTGCTAAATCTCCCATCCTTTGGACTATTTGCCACTTCCACGATACAGACACAAAGGTGATATGAAGGATAATCAAGTTTTGAAGGAGGTTAAGAAGTCTATGTCATTACCATTCACTGAATTCTTACACAGGATCGGAGATTACAATACCCGTCTCACAGTATATTATATCTGATTCTCACGACAGTCCTACAACATAGGTACAGAAATTCCATCTTATAAAGAAGATTTAGTGAGATCAGTTTAGCCACAAGGAGATTAAATGTCAGTGTGAACTGGAAGTAAGACAGAGGCAGTAAATTTAAAGAGGCAGGTTACCACCTACTGGCTTTAGCTGCAGGAGAGTTGAGTTATAAATGACTATTGGGTTACCTATGTGAGAATCTAGAATTACCGCAGTACTGGGGTACAGACAATTCAAAATGATAGGACACTCTCCCTTTCAAGCACAGGCACCTAACAGGCAAGGAGAGAGCTGAGAAGTGTCCTGTATGCAGAACAACCAACCTAGGGTGCAGGGTGCCCACACTTACCTTGCCCGACCATCCACTTTTTCTTGGGTGGGGGGACCCTCACTCGGGCACTCCCCCTCCCTGAAAAAGCTATATCCTTTAAGAAAATACATGGAAAATGGTCCCCACTTATACCCAAGAGCTCTGCAGCACACCAGGGTCCCAGTCTTTCCAGGGTTCCCCATCCCACTGGGAGGTATCGGCTACCTGAAACACTGGAATTTAAAGTGGTACTAAAGGAAAGAAATCAAGGATGGAGTCAGGGAAGGTGGGCTTGCCTGCCACAGCAGCGGCAGAGCGCCCAAGACAGAGCTACAGAAGAAAAACTTTCAGATTCCCCAAAAGAGAGAAGAAGTGCCTTTAGAGAAACAGAACAAGACCCAGCAAAGAACTTCCTGACCTCTCTGCAGCCTTCAAGTTACTCACAGTTGCCTGGAGACCTCCCACATACATAGAGGAGTTGGCCAAGTACTTCCAGTTAAGACAAACACTTGCAATCAATGTACTCTTAAACTGAAAGAAAATTACAAAAGGATAAAATATATAATCTGAGTAAAATGGGAGGTCTAACCTCAACAGAGGAGGGTGCAATCATTAAGTAGGAGATAATGCAAGCAGAGGAATATTCAGGTAAATACCTAAATGCCACTTGGGATTCCAAACCTGGCTTCTGCTGTATGCCAGCAAGCGTGTACTTCAGTCAGCCCATGCAAAGAAAAACGCCTCTGCCAAGCCCCCAGAAGCTCTGTCTCCTTCCCAACTCCTGCGATCCCTAAATCAACCACAATCCACTCTGATCAACTAGTGACCTCTCCACTTTCCGTTTTCCATTGTATGAAGGAATTCAAATTCTAGACCAGTAGCTTCTGCTAATACCCAAGAAACAGCCTGAGGGTGCTTTAAAAACATACCACTGCCTAGGTCCCAGGCTGCCTTTCAGGAGACTCCTCCCCCTAATTTGGCAATGTGCAAACAATATTAAAGGTCCCTATTCAGCCTGCCCTCTGGGTACCACAACTCCTACCTGTTCTGGAATCATCCAGGTCTAAGTCAACTCTACTTTGTTCCAGCTCCCCAGCGCCCTAGAGTGAAGCCATGCTTCCATCTTCTCAACCCGCCGCCCCACCCCCAGAAGAGTGGCCTGTCTTTCCACTCCAGGAAACTCCAGGGAGTAACCCACAGAAACAGCTCTCAGGAGCTGCAGCCTCAAACTCAAGAGACGCAATGCCAAGACCTAGAGCTCTGGGGAGGAAGATCTGTTCCCAATGCAACAGCATCACAGGCTTTCAACTCAAGAGCACACAATACACACACAAATATATGTGCATACACCATCATTTTTACAGGAGAACTGGAACCTTCCAAGGCTCCGGGCACAGTCAACTATCCCATTATAATGACCCCTATCCTCCCAGTTTACACAAAGAGAAAAGGTTTAAGAGAAAATCGGCAACTGTGCTTTCAAATCTTCCATGAACAAGAAAAAAAATGGTACAAAAATATAGAAGAGAAGCTGATGAAAAGAGCTAACAACACAAGTTGTGGTTTTATTCTTCTAAGATATGACAGGGATTATGGAAGTATTAATTTCCAACTTTTATCCTCTCATCTTAACCCACAAAGGAAGAAAAAATCCCTCATTCCTAGGGAAAAATAAAAACCTTTAACAATGGGTAAGATTTGGTTCTCTCTCTCTGTAAGAACTGATGGTACATGACCAAACGTACATTTCCAAAGTCAAGATGACAAATAAAAAGTAAATGAACTATTAATAGTGTTTTGGAAGACTATTCACAACCTGTGCTCACATCTAGGAAAAGAATCTTCTCCCTAAGTTCCTTGCTTTAGGAAAATATTTCCATACCCTACAAAGCTTGAGGAGATCATTTATACATCATTCAATTTGCTTCAGAGGAACATCTAGATCCGACGTGCAGAGTAAAAAGGTCCTAACACAACGCAGCGTATCACGAGTAAGAAACAAGCGTTGGAAGCGGCCTCCTCAACGGTCAGGTAGCCTTTAAGATATGCTGGAACCATCATGCTGAGTCGGACCTGTTCATGAATTTCAAAGAGAAACCAGTTCTTTTTAGCGCATTCAAAAGTTCAGAGACCTGCTGCCTCTAGACGGCAAACCTTCACGTGTAGCAGCTTCCTCAACCCGGTAGGTCGGGAGGGTAAGGTATTCAACAACGGCCAGTTATCAGTCACTGAATTATGCTAAGTGGCGATTATTTGTTCCAGAGCCCGACTGGAGACTGGCTCCATGCGAGGCAGCACCCGTCATCTGCTAGACTCAAAGCTGGCTCAGTGAAATAAGCTAGTCTGGAAAACTTCACTTGGTACTACCCAAAGCACCCAAAACACTACTTTCCGGACCTCAGCCAAGCCGGGACTGGGGGGATTCAAGGTACGACCGCCTTTAATGGCCATTAGGGAAAAATAGAACCAAGCCTTTAAATCTGCCTCAGTCGAGCGCAAGATAGATTCAACTGCCTCCTGGCCCTGGGACTGTCTCCAAACTGTCTAGTAACTACTGATTTATCAGCAGCTTCTAACCTTTCTCCTTCTTGCGTCACTCCTTGAAACGCTCTGCACCGACTCTGGAATGCCTTCTGATGCTGTTTAACTTATTCTCCCTGGCTTTATTGAAGTGCAACGATTCTCCCATGTTTTCTACTGGAGGGGACTGCACAATAGTACAGGGGGTACGGCATTTGCCCTGAACACGGCCCACCCAGCTTTGGTCCCCAGCATCATACATGGTCCCCCATCAGACGCCAAAATCTCTTGAGCACCAAGCCAGGAGTGAGCTCTAGGCACCACTGGGTGTGGCTCCCCCTTATTTTTTTATTTCTACACTGGACTTCTTTTCTATTGTCTTCACATACTCTTCCTCCATGATCTCATGTACTCCCAGGCTGTAGTGATCCCGTATCACAGACGATCTCCAAATCTGTGCCTATAATCTGCGCTAGTGGCTCTAGTGTACTCTGACAAAGTGCATACAAGCGCCAAGAGCATTGAGTGGAGGGGGAAAAGAGATGTCTCTGATATACACTTCTATTTGTAAATGGAGGGGGAAAATGTCTTTAAAAAACTTCTTTAAATGATCACATAAATCAGAAATTTTGACAATTAGTCCAAATCTTTCTAATAAATTAGGCATTTCAATGACCAGTAGGAGATTGTCCCAGTCTCCAATTTGGCAAGATTACTCTTTACAGCAAGCACGTTTTCTCTCTTTTCCCTCCCTTCCAGACAACCTTATCTACTCATTTCTTTTAATTATCTGGATTCATAAAAGCATGAAAGAAAAGTATGAAAATGGAAAGTATTTCATTTTTGTGTTTTCCTCTTCCTTCTTCCAATCTATCTATTAAGACTCGATCAATAAATGCTTTTTCCTTCTCCACTTCAAAGGCACTTCAAAAAATTCTAGTTTTCACTGCTTCTTATTCCGACTTTGAAAACAGCTTCCTCACTTTCAAGCACACGCCACACTGCCATGCCGTCTTTCCAAAGCAAACATGTGGTCTTACCTCACCCATACAAATTTCCTCACTGCATCAAGAAATCCGCAGTACTCTTCTGGATAGTGCAGACCTAAGCCTGGCCGGGCTGCCGGGAATGCACACAGCTGTCCTCAAACACGCCTTCGGTTCCTGTCCCTGGGTCAGCATCCTCTTCTCTATTCCCACCCTCCAGGCCTTATCCATAAAGCTCCTTCCCAAACCTTTTCTGAACCCCACAAAACTTAGCTTCCTCTTCCTCGCTGCTCCTCCGCTTCCACTTTCTCCCTCTTTCTCCCCCTTCACTTACTCTAAGACACCTCCTGAGCCAGTCCTGGTTATGAAGAGGAAAGACAAGTCTCACTGAGAGAGGCAGGCGAGAGATGAGTACTGGAGTCCTGTGAGAAGCAGTAGCGAAGCACACACAAATGGAACTGAAGCAGCCTGACCCTCGCTCTGCCAAACAGACCCCGTAAGTCATCAACACCCTGGAGGTCAGAACGAGGCCTCACTCATCTTTTAGACCCCTCTCTTCCTACTAATGTGGTCCCTGTATAAAGAGTCTCTTTAAAAGGCCGCTGCTGCATGAAAACCAGTATTGGAGTTAGAATCTGTCTGCTCCAAATCTTCCTCCATCTTCCAAAAAAGACATGGGACACACTCAGCCAATGGAAAACCTAATGAATTAACAATACACTAACAGCTCAGCCTGCTCCTTGCCCTGCAAATCCTTTTCATTCTCTCACCCTCATCACACAGCTGTTCTGTCAGAGATCGAAGAGTGCTCTCCAGAACAGGGCAATTACACGCTTAATACAATACACCTCACATTAGTCCAACAGTAGCACTTAAAATGGTCAATGTTGGTCTTAAGAAATTCTAGCTCTTGTACCAATTTCTAAAAAATTGAAAAGTACAGATGACAAAAATCAAACCTTATATTCCAATAGATTCCTAACTACTCTTGCATCGCCCTTCTCATGATGCAGGATATATAAATACATACATACACATATGTACATATGGCGTGTGCACACTTTCACAACGTCTATGGCACTTCAAAGACAGACTTTTCCAGGAATGGGGGCGAAACCAAGGGCAAAAATCCCAGTAACATCTGACTTATTTATGCAGAGACCTATAAATTCCTTCCTCCTAGCACAGCCTGAAATTTTTACTTTAAAATTATCTAAGCTAACAGCCACAGATTTACAAGAAATGTGAAAAAATTGAGGAAGGGCTAAGAGCTCCTGAGCCATTTGCAGCTTAAGGTGCATCGGTCCCACCAGGTTGCTGCAAGATCCTGCTGTACACTAAGGGGAAGACAGACAGGGATGGGAAAAGGCAAAAGAAGGACCTGGCAATCTGAGGGCAGAGACTATCAGCAGCTTCTGAAGCCCCCGTTAGGGAGAGTGGAGCTCTCTGCTTCTGACAGGCTGAAACCCAAAGGTTTATCAGAAGCCAGGTTTTGGTTTAGGGAAGATGAGTCTTGATAGCCTCAGAAATGTACTTTCCTTCTGTCCTACGCCTGAAACTCAAGCTTCAGTAATTAAGCACTATTCATTTGTGTCGTGGATGACTTATGGTGTGGCATGATCACCTATGCGGACTCCTGTGTACTCCAAGCACAAATGGCTTACTTATAGGGCCCGAGCAATAGTACAGGGGAGGGCATTTGCCTTGCATGCGGCCGACCCAGGTTCGATCCCCAGCATCCCCTATGGTCCCCCGAACACACCAGGAGCAATTCCTGAGTGCAGAGCCAGGAGTAAGCCCTGCGCATGCCCAGGTGTGATCCAAAAAGAAAAACAAAAGACTTACTTAGAGTCATTCACTGGCAAGCAGTCAGAGCTATAGTCTGATATTCTGGGATCTCAATATTGTCTTAAGCATGAATTAAACATCCGTTTCTAATGAATTACTGGCAATTTGGGAAATCGTCAAATTCTCCCCTATAGATGCTTTTCTGAATTCTGAATGAAGCTGGGGGGGGAGAAAGTCCTATACAGTCTTTAAGATTTTAATGGAACTATTCAATGTGCAAATTTAATTTGTCAAAATTAGATAAAGGTAAATCAAATTCACCCTGACTCTATAACAACAGAACTGATTTGGGGCAAGGCTGGGGTGCGGGGAGCTGCCGAGAGGGTCCAATGTGGAGGTACACTGGCTCTTTGCTGGTGGGAGGCAGGTAGTAACATTACACCCTTAAAACATAATCTTGGCACTCTTGTAAACCAATGTTGCCTCAATAAAAAACAATTTTTTAAAAGGAAACCAGATTTTGCAACTATACAATATGCACTAACTGGTACCAATACGTAAATACTAGCATCTTATGTCATGGCAGAAACGTCATATGACTTCAACAGTCATTTAACAAACATCAAGAGTCCCCTGAATTTATAGCATAAAAATTTTTATTACCAAAATTTCTCTTAAAAAATTTATTAAATTAACACACTGTGCAATTAACATGCAACCCCCTAAATACATGTGGGGAAATGACAAATTATTTTAAATCTTAATAATATGTTTTTGCTGTGAGATTCTGCCAAGATGTGGACTACTATTTTTCCCAACACTAACTTCTCTAATTTCCCACTGTTCCATTAAGCTTAAGGGAGTATACTCTACCACTGTACTAGTTATTAAATATGATAGGAATTTGCATTTAATAATTAAACCAGTCTTTGTTCTACTGAGAGGAATGAAATAGGTACACGAAAAACAAATTCAAATCAAATGGCCTAACAACTCATCTCTAGCGGCCACTGATTATTCCTCAGTATATTTAATAAACTTCACAATAAAATATGCATGCAGTAGTTGATAAATGCGCAGGATCTTAAACATTCAAAACACGTGACAAAAACCGATCATCTCCACATATCACGGTTCTGTGATATCCGTAATATAGCTTCGCATTTAAAGGTAAATTTTCCAGTTCTAATTTTCAATAAGGCATATTAACAGTACCAACAAACCCAACTGGACTATAACTGAATACATGAGGCTTAAATTTTCACAAAAATCTGACACATTTATTTCCACCAGCCATGTGTTATTATAAAATGCTTAAAAGTGCATACAATAAATTCTTCAAATCCCATCTCCCACTAGATAACCTAGTTTATTCTCTCATGGTACCCACAGTACAGTCTCCCAATCTTAAGAACCAATGTTCTTAAAAGATGATCAAACTACTTAATGCCGAAAATGAATCTCTAAATAACAAGCATAAATGCTATTAAATTTCCTACTGAGCAGCTGATGTCATTTACTAGTCACACAAAAAGGAAATCCTAAATTTAGCTGATTTTATTAGTAATTCTAAAAATGATGTAACATACTAATTAATTGTATAAATTATTTTAGACATGTAAACTCACTAAATTTTCTTATATAAATGATAGCATTCCTAAGAATATTTTTTCCATTTAATTATATCCACACCAGCAGGCAGGACAAAGTATTTTGAAGCCTACAACACCTCAACCTTTTATTAACACATTTCCCTTTCAGGAAATCATCAAAGCCAAAGAAAACAAGAAATTTTCTAATGCCAGGATGGCATATTAACTTTTGTGCAAAAAGTAATAAAATTAAACAAGGAACTTTATGAAGGTGCTTTGAATTATTTCATTCCCAGAGATAATTTTTCAATTGTTAATAAGAAACCTTGACAGGTACCTATAAATGCAAGAAAACCCTTGCATTTAATATATATTAAATATAAGAAAAATGCACATTTTAATACTCAGCGAAAGGATAATAGAGGTTTCAAATAATACTGGAAAATGGAGGAGAAAAGCATTAGATACCCCTGGATCTGTCACTTTTACTGGACTTGGATTAGATTTGAAGCAGCTTTGTGAAGTCTTCAGGAAGCCATCAGCCTCCACCAAAACAGAGCAAGTGAAATCCATGCATCCTTTCATTCAATATTTCTTCTTAAAACCCACACATAAATTATGACATGTCATAATTTGGTACGTCTCACAAGGGGAAATTTTTTCAAAAAAAGTGAAAAATCTTAAAAAGGTAATTCACTGTGTGCACACTTCCCTAACAAAACAGTTAGGCATTTCCTACGTGACTAATCTATTTTAAATTCCGTTCCTCTGTTCCTATGCAATCTACTATCTCTTGGAACTGCCAAAATATTTTTTAAACAAAAATCTGAGAATTTCCCTCTCAGCTTCTGATCTTTGCACTCCAGCAGTTTGCAGGCAAGTCGCGTGCAAGCCAACTGGTAGTGACAAGTTACTCCAAATCCACTGTCTCCCCATGACATTTTCAATGGACAGCTACCTAAAACACGGCCTCGCCCAGTGAGAGGTAAGCGTAGGCCAGTCCGGGCTCTCCTCTGATCACCTTGCAGCAAAACTTGGTCAGCGGAACCCAGCAACGCACGCTGCAACTCCGCAACATCTTACACAAACCCTAGCGGGCTTACTCCAAGAGCCCTTCCTAGTGCCGAGCCCTGGGAAAGCCTGGGTTTGCACGCCGCCAACAGTTGCTAGTCTCCCCGAATAAGGTCACACACCTCTGCATCCATGGCTTCTAAGTCCCACATGTGTCTGCAAATTCCACGCTCGGCCTCAGCGGGCACAACGAGTCTCAAGCTTCCTCGCACCTCGGTGCCAAGTTTCTGCAAGCGACTTTGCGAGCAAAACTCTCCTTCCGCTTTTTAAAAACAAAACAAAAAAACAAACAAACAAAACACCCTACACTCGGAAGGTTGGAAATGACCAGGACGGAGATTCAAGAATGCAGGGCAGCACTTAAAGTAAACAAAGCCGGCCAAAAGACCCAGCCCCGGGGGAAAGGAGGCCGCCAGACCCCAGGCTGCACCGGCGCGCCCCCAGCCCCGGTGCAGCGCGCGACGCGCCCCCCGCGCGAAGCCCAGGGCAAAGGCGCAGGGCCAGGCCCGCGGCCGCCTCGCCGTCCTCCCGCTGCCCCGGCCAAGTGCTCCGGGAATCGCCCACACGAGCCCGCGGCCGCCCTCCGCTTCCGGCGGCTGCAGCGCCCGGCCCCGCCGCGCTGGACGCCCGAGCTGCCCGCGGCCACCCCCGCCCCAGGTTCTCCCGCGGCCGCTGGCCGGCCAGGCGGTACGTACGAGGCGAGCGGCTGCAGCGGTCCGGGCGCGCTCTCCCCGCGGACGGCTCAGCCCCAACTCCGAAGTGACGGCCCCCGGCTCTCCCTCCTCAGGCGGCGGCTGCGGCGGCCGGGACGCCCCCGCGCCCATGGAGAGGGGGAAGGGCAGCTGGTGGGCGCGCTCTCCGGCTACCCCCGCTCGGGCTCCGGCCCGCCAGCCCCGACGGCGCTCCCTCGGCCGCGGCGGCGGCGGCTCCCTCCGGGCGGGGAGCGCGCGGGCGGCGGCGACGCCCCCTCCCCCGCCGGCCTCCCCGCCCCGCCCCGCCCCGCCCCGCGCGCTGCACCGCCCCCTCCCCGCCGCCCGCGCGCCGCCGCCGCCTCCACCCCCGCGCGCTGTCACGTTGGGAGATTCCGCTCTTGCTCCATTCGCCGCTGCGGCTCCCGCCCCCGCGCGGCCGAGTGACGCAGATGGCGGCGTGGGCCGCGCGGGCCGGGGGCGGGGGGTGGCCGCCGCCGCGGGGACTGTCCCCCTCCCTCCCCGCCGCCTCCTCGGCGGAATCCGGGGGCGGTCCCATTCTCGCGGCGGCTGGGGAGGGAACCCCCGGGGGCGGCTCCCGCGAGGCCAGCTCCGGGCTTTGGGGCGGGGGCGCCGCCGCCTCGGGCCTGCTCCTGCAGCTGCCGAGCGGAGAGGGGGTGCCCGTTGCCGGTAGAGGGTTTCAAAGAGCACCGGCAGCCAAATCCAACATCCCCGGGGAGGCTGACTTTGAAATCAAAAGAGCGAGCGCGCCCGACCCGCTCCTCTGGGCGCCGGCGGTCAGCCCAGGTGCGCCCGCCAGCGGGCCGAGGCGGCCGGAACTCGGGAAACGGGCCGAGGCCGCTCGGAGGGGGCAGGGGGTGGGCGGCAGGTGCAGGAGAGGGGCCGGTACAAAGGAGAAACTCGGGTCGCCCGCCCACCCCGGAGCGAGCCGCCCCCGCCAGGGCAACCGGGGGAGGGTGATGCAGCGCCCGCACGCCCCCGAAGTTGCGCCCCCAAAGACTTGCTGGGTAACTTAATTCCCACCCTCACCAGCCGCCTGGAAGCCTGCCTGTTCCTTGCCTTCTGTGCCTTAGTGCTCTGGAAAAACCGACGGCGCTAGTCCAGTCCCAAGGGAGGATGTTCAAATAGGAGAGTTCCTATGGCACACTATGGAATTTCTGAGTTTGATGTGCATAAACTTTGCTAATCCAAGAAAGTATTAAAAGGCCTTCAAAAAATGGAGTTCAACCTTTGCCAAGATAAATTGGAAATTTGGCAGTCTCATTTTTTCCCCTTCGCTTTGCAAAATGGGAAAATGAATTCCTCTCATTTTTAGTTTTGTGCCCTTGAACAGTGAGCGTTTAGTTTAAAAAAAAACTGCAATTACAGGTAGAATCCCGTTGTAACATACATATAAAAATCCTGTTTTATAGGCGGCCGTTCCCACATTCTGGCTGGCCTCCCAGAGTGTGCCTACTTTGCTAATGGGGATACAAGGCATTCTTTGAGATGAGAAATTCTTTAGACCACGTCTTCTGTTGCAGCAATGGATGGGATGATAACATTGAGAGAAAACGACTTTATTAAACCACTGAACCTTTTTTTTTGCAAAAACACGTTCTAAACCTTTCTCCAAATGTCTGAAGTTTCTGTCTGGAATATTGGGGTTGGTTATTTCAAATGAATTTGAATGCTTACTCCTTTAAAAAGCTCATTGCTGGACGTTTGTCTTGGCCTGATAAAGTTTTGAACTATGGAGTTAGTTCTGCAAAGAGAAGTTGAACTTAGGTTGTTAGACCGGCAGTTCCTTGTAAAGTTAGTGTCACAGATTTTCAAGCAATGAAATCTGCTAATTATTGCTTGCATTCCTCTCTGGAATCTTGATGTTTTTTTTAAATATTGTTCTGACCAGGAAAATAATTTGATTTCATAAAGATATTCAACATAATGGTTCGTGAGTCCTGAAATAAATGGCTTTACTGGTCTGTTGAGCCTTCCAGTGAAATTATTACCAGAGTAATGCCATCTACGTTCTTTCCCCTGGCGTGTTTTGTCTTTCCAGCGCGGAATAGGATGCTGAAAAAGAAATATGTCCAGGCAGATATTTTGTCTTGAGACTGTACCTGATAAATTTTACAGTTCAGCCCTGAAGTCTCTTGTTTTCTGATAATATTTAGATGGCATAGTCTTCCCACATTATAAATAACACTCCGGCTTGCTTGCTTTGCCTCTAACACTGGAGTACTTGAGTGAGTTGGAAGAAAAATGAAGATAAAATGTAAGCCTTCAGGTATCCAATTCTGTAGGTCTGTGTGAAGACTATAGTGAGTACTTATGCTCAAAAAAGAGAATTCACACATTCACTAAGATAAAGGAGCATTGGTTGGCACAGACCCTTGCCACCTCTTAACATCACCGCGCCAGCTCCCCCTCACCCACCCCCACCATCTCTTGTCTGTGTTTCCTCTTCTAACCTGATCTTTTCCTCCTGCCATAACAAAGCCCTGGTCATTTGTTAAGGCAAAGTGTTCCATTATGGTGTCTGGTTATTCCGAATTCCATCCTGTGTCTTTCTTTTGATTTCCGCAAAGATATGTTCAACAGGATCTTTTCTAAATATTAAAAATATTTAAATATTTAAAATAATGATCACTTGATATCCCGTTATTCATCGATTTGCTTCAGCAGCTGCCAGTAATGTTTCCATTTGACCCTATCACATGCCAGTGTAGCCCAATGGCATCTGTCTTTTTCGGGGATATTTAGAGCTTCGAATTGTTTGTTTGGGTCCTGATAAGGAAGTCTGACCATCTTGCAGGTGGGCGGTCACGCGATCTTTTGGCGTCTGGTGGTATCCAATCTGTAACGGCTCTAGTCCAGCGGTCATCTCCAGATCGCATTATATGACCAGCCTATCTGATTTTCGATGTTCTGCCAGATGAGACAGCTTCATTGATTTTAGAATAGCAACGGAGGTCGGAACTCTGGATTCCCTCTCTCACTTGAGTGAGGCGTGATATTCCAAGCATGGCTCTTTTTATAATTTAAAATAATATTAATATTCAATTGAATCACTTGAATCCGTTATTCATTGATTTGCTCGAGCAGGCGCCAGTAACATTTCCATTGGACCCTATCACGTGCCAATGTAGCCCAATGGCATCTGGTTGATTCAGGAATATGAAGAGCCTCAAACCATTCCTTCAGGGTCTTGACAAGGAAGTCAGACCTTCCCGAACACCTGAAGAATCTGCCGTTGGCACTCTAGCTCGGCTCTTCACAAGCTACCTGTCTGAATGCAAGGTGCCCTCCCAATGGAAAAGCAGCAGGACAGTTCTACTGTTCAAGAAGGGAGACATTCACAACATCGGCAACTATCGCCCCATCTGCCTGTTGTCCGTCATCTACAAGCTGTTTACACGAGTCATCCTGAACAGGACTAGCAGAACATTAGATGAAGGACAACCATGAGAGCAAGCAGGCTTCCGGAAAGGATTCAGCACAATCGACCACATCCACATGGTAACCAAGCTCATTGAGGATTGTAGGGAATACAAGATGCCACTCTGTCTCACGTTCATTGATTTACAGAAAGCCTTTGATTCTGTGGAGACTGAAGCAGTCATCGAAGCCCCTAGCCAAACAGGGCGTTCAAACCCAATACATCAAGATCCTTCGTGAGCTGTATTACGGATTCACCACCAGGGTCTCACCATTCTACAAATATTAATATTAAATATTAAAAATAATTCAGTGATCAGGGCATTTGCCAGATTAAGGAATTTTGGGTTTTGTTTGTTCTAGTTTGGGTTTTTGGCTTTCAGGCACCCAACTCTGCTTAGGGCTACCTCCTGTCTCTGCCAGGACTCCAGGCGGAGCTGAGGGGGACCGTATAGGGTGCTACGGATCTAACCCAGGTCATCTGCATGCACGACAAACAACCTTGCCTGTTGTACTAGCTCTCCACTCTAAGCAAATTTTGTTTATAAAAAAGCCATTTTCATAATATGAAAGGTGAAAAGTAACTTTGGTTTTTTAAAAGGTATATTGTGTAAATTTAGTAGTGATTCTGACATTCAAGTGAAATTTTCACGGAAAAGAACATTAATTTATTACTTTCAGAACTATTTCTTTCTTTAACATGCTTCAGTGATTCAAAACAAAAGAATCCATAATGGATTTAAAATGTTCTTAGAGGAGAGAAGAAAACATTATGGCTTCTGACCTCCAAATTCTGAGATACGGTATAATTCTGTTCTCTTGCTCTCCTATTATTGCCTCAGAACAATTCTATTCTTAACGAATTTTCCGCTCTTTGTAGTGGCCCTACAATTAACTGAGTCATGAACAATATTCATATTACCAGAAATATAATGTTTCCCTTATTTTGTAATATGAAATTTAAAACTTTGGCTGTGTATTGCAAATTATATTTTTAATATTTATTTATGAAAAAAATGATATTTTGAATCTGGATTTTCTAAGCATGTTTCTAAAGGTAAACTAATAGGAATAAATATAACCAATAATTTCAAAACCATAAACTAAATGACTGCTCTTCTAAAAAAAACAAATTTTCATCAGTTGTCCTTTATTATACTTTAATAGACACCAGACTTTAAAATTGTTATGAATGTTAAGTATTATGACATTTTATCTAGTTCAACCTCATTATTCTATTCAAAGTACATTCAATCTGTTGCCAAAATTCAACAAAAATTGCTTAGTTTCCAATTGTTTATAAACTGTTTTCTTATTGGAGACAGAATTAGATAAATTTCCAGGAGGGTTCCATAAATGCGAGTGAAAATCAGGTTTATACACTTTAGGAAGGACTACATAGAATCTTAGCAATGATCTAATCCCATTGATTTATAGAGGTAAGGAGACTTGTACATTCATTCCTTACATAAGGAAGCAGGAAAGGGGCCAGAGATAGGGTATTTGCTTTGTGCAATGCTGACTCAGGTTCTCTCTCTACCATGAAACCTGCCAGGAGTGATTCGTGAGTGCAGAGCTAGCCATAATCCCTGAGCACTGCTGGGCGTGGCCCAGACACAAAACCAAACACACACACACACACACACACACACACACACACACACACACGGCAGGTAAATATGAATATTAGTAGGAAATTAATATCCACAGCCATTTAGTCGAATAAAGAATAAAATTGGTGTTTTTTTTTTAAGTTTGTATTAAGACAGAGATAATGTAAATAGTAGCTTTTAAAAATCCTTTTTCAAGAGAATTTCCAGACACTTCTGTTGTGCTTTAGTTTGTTTTGGAGCCACACCCAGCAGAACTCAGACTCCGTGCTCCAGATCACTCCTGACAATGTTCAGGCCTGAACCTAGGTTGGCCCTGTGCAAGGCAAGTGCCTTACTGACTGTAATATCAGGACATTTTTAAAGCCTTACAGTCTGGTTTATTTTTTGTTTTTGTTTTTATTTCTGTCTTTTCCTTAGCTATCCTCTCTCTTTAGCTACAGCATACAGTCCAGCTACCCTGTCTTTCTTCCCACCTTTTCACATGTCTTTGGCATCTCCTGGGCCAAGCTTGTGTAGGAAACTATTTCCAAAATACCATTCCCTGTCTCCACAACACTGATAACCCTCATCTCATTCCTAGCTGTTGGGAGCTGAAGATCTGTGCGTCCTTCAGAAATTCCTGTCTTGTAATGCACCCCACCCTCACCCCAAGGGTAACAGGAGATCTGTGGAAGGCGATTTAGTCTTGAGGGTGAAACTATGACAAGGAATTCAAGAAAAAAAAGACCCCCAGAGAGTGTGTATACCCCTCTCAGCAAATGAGGATGCAGTGGAGTGAGGGGCCTAAGGCGCAGAAATGGACTTCACCAAGCACCAGCTCATCTTTCAGTGCTTTGCTTCCCAGACCTTAGACTTGAAGACTAATGTAATGTTTAAGCCATCCAGTCTCTGATATTCGTGGCAATTGCAGCTTTAGGACCATGATGCTGGCCATTAATAAATCTCAGCTAACACACAAAGCAGATCAAAGCTCAAGGGACTGATGGTCTGCTCACTGTATAAGGAACTCATCCAGACCATCTCGTTTGCTTATTTCATTCTTGACTTTCTTCTTCACCCCAGTGTTGACTCTCTTCTTCTCCATGACAGCCTATCCTCACCTCCTACCTGTCTCATCTCTAAGTCTCTACTCCAGGTAAAAGGCTAACTTGGTGGGCGACCTCTTTTAGCCATTCCTCATGATGGTGGATGGGGTGGGACTTTTTCCCCTTGAGAAAGATATGTGCTTGTCAGTCGAAATCCCCCAGGTATGGCGATTTTTCTAGCTCAGAAGCAGAAAGGAAATAGGAATAGGGTCAGAGATTTTCTTAAAGTAGATGGGCAAGAGCTGCATGGGAGTGGGGAGAGGGAGGAACAAAAGATGTTAACTGCTCCTGTGAGAAGCTGACTAAAGTGGGCAGAACTATTCTGGAGCATGTAAAAAAAAAGTGAAGAAAGACTACTCAAATACGTGCCTCCGCTGAGAGGAAGAAAAAGAGGGGGCACAAGAGCTCATTCTCACATAAGTTCCTCTAAGCTAACAAAAAAATCATTCTCTTGACCCGGGAAAGAAGACAAGCGGGGATAGAGTGAACG
Organism: Cryptotis parvus; assembly: GCA_021461705.1. Taxonomy (NCBI): domain Eukaryota; kingdom Metazoa; phylum Chordata; class Mammalia; order Eulipotyphla; family Soricidae; genus Cryptotis; species Cryptotis parvus. The sequence continues at coordinate 79,579 of JAJIBD010025445.1, read as the reverse complement.
GATCTGAGAAAGAACACAGAGAAGAACACGGAAGAAGCGCAGAGAAATACTGCAAGTGCGCTTCCCTCAAGAATATGACTTCTCTTAGCTGGCTTGGGAGAGGCAACTAAGAGTGTATCAAGTGCAGGTCTGTGTCAGGGAAGGGAACAGCAGGATGGATTAAAAAACCACCCACCAACTCCAAGTGCATTCCCCCATACTGATTCCAGTCTAAGAAATCGAATGTGTTAATAGTTGGCTAATTGTTCCAGCTCATTACTAAACACAGATACTTTGAAAATACAGCATATGTATTATACGATTAGAACCTTAAAACTCTTGAAATAAAGGTAAAGTGAACATGGCTCTGTTCGCATGATGGCCAAGCGGCGTCCTTTAGTTTGGGATCCATTGCTGTGCTTGTCCTCATTAATGCTTCATGACTCATAAACTGGCTAGAACTAGCAAATATAAAGAGGACTCGAAATTTTTCTTTTTTGATTGGGGGGGAAGGTTTCCCAAATCAGGGCACAAGGGCCACTCCCTGTGATATGGAAATACTTGACCAACATGATGCTAAGGTATAAAGGGGACCATGTAGTGCTGGGTATTGAAACTTGTGCAGTCTCTGAATGTCTCAACATTCTTGCTATCCCCTATTGTGACTTTTTTTAATCAATTACTGTGGGTTTTGTTGTTTTTTTTTGTTTGCTACTCTAAGGATATTCTTTACTAGTGACAGATTTTTCTCTAACTAGAAAATATAATCCTTAAATAAATTTTCCAAGTCACCCTGCTGGTGTTGCTGGTACAAAGGAGAAGGGTAATTTGACAAATTGAATCATAATTTCAAAAGGTTCAATTTGCTCCAACAGGTTTATGTTTCGTGTTTTGAGGTCACACCCAGAAGTGCTTGGGGTGACTCCCAGTGGTACTTGGGGATCACAAAGAGCCACAGGGCCTCACATATGCAAAGCACATGCTCCAGCTTTTTGAACTCTCCCCCGGCCTCTGACACAGCAGATTTATTTCTAGGATACTAAGATTTTGAACACCTTAGAAGAGAGTATTATCACAATTGAAAAACTGAAACATATAAAATAAAGAATTGATTGGTAAAGCTGAGCTACAGTACATCTGTATGATAAAATATATTTAGTTACTATTTAATTACATTGGGAAATGGTCATGATACAATATTATTGGTCAAAATACAACAGAACAAGCAATCTGTAATCACTGTACCTAAATAAATATGGAAGGAAAAAATTTGCCAAACAGTAAAGGTAGATATCTCAGTGTGCAATATTATAGATATTTTAATTTTCTTCACATACTTTTAATCAAAAAATCCAAATAAACTTTCATTATTGTGAAAATCAGGGAGAAAATTTAAGTGACAAGTGATATTTTAAACAGACAACAGACATCCTGCTTCAAATGCAGTTTAAAATGAACTTGAAATGTACCATAAAGTACAACTTAAAAAAATAATTATACCTTTTCTACTTGTTTGAACCATAAACAAAAATTTGGGACATAATCTTTTTCTAAACTCAAGAACAAAATAAGGATACCCACTATCTACACATTTCTCAACATAGTACTGGAAGTCCTAGCCGGAGCAATTAGGCAAGAAAAATAAGTAAAAAGCATCCAAATTAGGAAGGAACAAGAAAACTGTCACTTTTAAAGATGATACTTTTTTATAGTTTGCAAGTGTGTCTAAGACATTTTATTTTCATTCCCCCATTTATTATTATTTTGCAACATTTTATATATAGAAAACCTTATGACTTAGTCATAAAACTATTATCACTAATAAGCAAATTCAATGAAGATTTAGAATATAAAGTCAGTATACAAAAAGTGATAGTTTCTGAGACTGGAGCCCGGCTCGCGCCGAGCCCAGCTGGCGATGGGATCCCGAGGAGGGCAGATGGGTTTTGGGTGTTGGCCCATCGCCTCTGGGGGTCCCGGAAGCAGCCGGATGAAACTCGCCCATCACACTAGCCACCATCTTCGCTGTCCAGACACTGAGAAAATGCCTCACGACCAGATCAACAGAGCAAGACCAGTTCGAGCCCAGGTAGGCGGCTCCCAGAAGCGGGAATCACTGGGAATTCGCCAGATGGAGTCAGGGTTAAGCCACTCCCCCCCTCCATTTTGTCGAGTCTGGTGGACCCGCCCAGGGAGCCACCCGGGAACCAGTATGCAGAGCTGCGCAAGTGGCTGGGGAGACTGGAGCCCGGCTCGCGCCGAGCCCAGCTGACGATGGGATCCCGAGGAGGGCAGATGGGTTTTGGGTGTTGGCCCATCGCCTCTGGGGGTCCCGGAAGCAGCCGGATGAAACTCGCCCATCACACTAGCCACCATCTTCGCTGTCCAGACGCTGAGAAAATGCCTCACGACCAGATCAACAGAGCAAGAACAGTTCGAGCCCAGATTGCGCGCCGCAAGCGGCCGCGGTCCACTAAAAATAGTGAAACAGTAATGTCTTTTAATGCACTGTATTCCACGAAGAGCAGGAAAGTTTATCGGGAAGGAGATATAAAGACGAAAGAAATGACATACAGAATCTGCCAAGTAGTTGAGGTGCGGGAGGGGGAGGGAGGTGGGGACATTGGTGATGGTAGATGGGTTTGGGTGGAGGGATGGGTGTTGGAACACTGTAGATCCAAAAACTCTACATGAGCATCTTTCAATTGTATGTCTAAAATGGTGTAATAATATTTGGGGGAAATAATAAAATTAAATAAAAAAAAAAGTGATAGTTTCTAACACTAACAACATCCTATAAGATAGGTAAACAGTAATATACAATAGTATTCAAATAAAATGCTTAGAAATAAATTTAACCAGGATATGGAATTATACAACGAACAATTTGTCATTAATGAAAGAAATTGAAAACATAAAAATTGAAAACATGAAAAAAAGAAATTGAAAACATGAAAAAAAGAAATTGAAAACATAAAAATATATTCAATGATCATGCATTAGCAGAATTTTTTATTGTTAAAATGTTCTCTCCCCCCACAGAAATTTACAGGCGCTCTGAAAAAAAAACCCATTTTTTTAATGTGAAGCACTATGATTTACAGTTCTCTGTTAATGATAGGGCTTCATGCCAACATCCCAACACCACATCCCAGTTCCACAAGTGTCCACTTCCCTCCACCCTCAGTGCATGGGTTGGGGGTCAGGGGCATAAGTAAAGGGTTGGGGCCACATTTAGCTGTGCTCAAGGCTTACTCCTGGCTCCAAGCATAATTCAGTTCTTCACTTGTAAAGATTCCAATGATATTTTTCAAAGAAATAGGTTAACAATCCTGAAATTTGAATGGAAAAACAAAAACTTCAGAATAGCAAAAAGAAAGTTTGAGATAGAAAAAAACCTGAAAGCATTACGCCTTCCTGATTCCAAGTCATAATTTGAAGCATGCGGTGATGAAAACAATATTATATTCTTGTTGAAAGAGAAACCGATTGGGGAGTGCACAGCAATAGTAAAGTGGATAAGGCACTTACCTTGCATGCTGCTGCCCTAGGTTTGATGCCTGGCACCCCATATGGTTCCCTGAGTACTGCCAGGAATGATGCCTGAGCACATTCAGGAGTAAGCCCCTGAGTGTCACAGGGTATGACCTAAAAACAAAACCAAAAAAGTAGAGATCTGGATTGATGGAACATAATAAAGAACCTAAATATAAGATCACATGCTATAATTAATTATGATAAAAATGCAAGATAAGACAATGGGGAAATTGTAGTCTTTTTTAATAATTAATATTGGGAAAACTGGATAGCCACACACAAAAAGAAAATATACACAATATACGGAAGTTTACTTAAAATGCATCAAAGACTTGCATGTAGCCCGAAACCTTAAAACCTTTGAGAAAATTGACATTGATCTTGTGTTGCTTTTCTTGATTTGAGCCCCCAAAATCAAGGGGCAACAAAATTTAAAATAAGTGGCATTACATTAAACTGAAAGTTGCCTCACACAGTGAAGAAACCATTAAAATAAAGGGCATCCTACAGAATGAGAGAGAACATTTGCAAATCATGTATCTAATAAAGGTTATTATCTAAAGTATCCAAAGAACCCAGAAACCCAAGTTAAAAACTCTGAAATTGGCAGAGAAAATAGGGCCATTTTTCTAAAGAAGACACGTGGATGACCCCTAGGGACATAAAGATGCTCAGCATCGTTGCTCTGAGGAATGAAAAACTAAAACTAGAAAGAATTATTCCTGCCCTCCTATCAGTGACTGCTTTCCAGGGAGGAGCGAGGTGTTGCCAAGAATGTAAAGAAAAGGGAAGCCCGTTTTGCACGCTTTGGGTGGGGAAAGTAGGTTGGTGCAGACACTGTGAGAAAGCTCGTGCACCTGTACGCATCAAACATCAAATCGCCATATGATCCAGCAATTCCATTGTTGAATTTTTACTCAATAATCGCAGAAGCACTGACTCAAAAACACGTTTACCCCTTTAGTCTTTGCACCACTATTTACAATACACAAGGCTGCTCTGTGTGTCTCCCTCAGCACCCTCCACTCCCACTCACATACTAGGGATGGGTAGGAGTTTGGAGGAGCTGAACGAGACACTTCCTGGGTGCCAAGGTCGGGACATCAGCAGGTTCCTTACTTACAAGTGTCATTTCTCCCATGAAACTGGCACTCGGAGGCAGATAAGCTGTCTGAGCGCAATTAGAGGCAGGAAAAAATGCAAAGAAGTTAGAACAGGCCAGGCTTCCCACACAGGGCTAGAAGTCCTGCCTGGGAAGGTGGGTGGAGCCCAGTGCTGCCCAGAGCCGTCCCGTTGCTCCTTACTCTGCCAAGCGCCCAGAAACCCACGCAACACCCTTCCAGCGCCACTCACCGCGTGGTGCGTTTCAGCCCTGTTCTTTCTCTGGCTTTCACCTCCTTCTCAGGCACCCTGTGTTCTCCTGGAGTCTGTATTTGTTTCCTGTCAAAGAACACGCTCAGTTCCAAATCTGGAGGTGTTCATGTTGCCGCGTGCTAATTTTCCCAAGATGTTCATACCTGGATGCTGTCTGTTTATCCATAATCAAGTTCCTGCTGAGAGGCGGGGCCAAGCCAATACACACGAGAGTATTGAGGGTGTGGGAGGGGAAGCAGGGTCCAATAGGTTGATTCTGTCTCTATAAACTGCTTGGTCCCCTGAGTAGGTCCAAGATCTGAGCCCCTAGGTACTACAAAGGGGTTTGGTGGCCCCAAACCCCTAAAAACAAGGTTTTTTTAATCTCAGTCCTAGAAAGGAACTCATTGTTTAAGGAACCGTATGTGAGACATGGTTCCCTTAAACAATGAGTTCCTTTCTAGGACTGAGATTTAAAAAATGTCTCACATAAGATGTTCTTGGTCCCCCAATAGAGTGATGGCTTTACATTGGCTAGGGCACAGGACTAATTAGAGTCATGAAGCCAGTAAAAAGTGTCAAGTGCACAGTTATTGTAGCACCAATCTACAGCTCAGGAAGTGTATGCGCTCTGCAGCAAGGTCAGAGCACAGAGACCATGAACAGTATAAAGTGTGAACATAATGAACATAAATTAGAGAAAGAATTGCCAAGGAAAACAACTGGGTCCCACTCAATGGTGAGATTGAAATGTGAAGACAGAGGCAGAAGATACCAAATACCAAAAACTACAGTTGGGAATAAATCCTCCCCCACCCCACCCCGCTCTTTTTGAGCCGCACCCAGCTGTAAGTTTAAGAATACCCCCAAACTGGGGTGCTGGGGGCCAACTGGACTGACGCATACAGAGCAAGGGCCTTAAGCTCTGGCTTTGTCTCTGGCCCCAACAAAGTCCACGTTTCATGCTGTGTCCTCATTGACACTCCCTCAGGGTCTCACACTGCCAAGTTCTCATATTCAGTAAATGTAGAATCAAGCTAGCAGTGTTGGACAGGGGAACAGTCCTTCCTGGGAAGGGAGGGCAGGGTGTCAAGTGGCCTTTGGGAGTACTGGATTGCTTCTCAGTGTAGGTTCTGGCTGTGCGGATATTCATTTTGTAATTGTTTAACTACATGTTTATGCTTTTTTACTGTTTGTTTTTAATGATCAATCTAAAATCTATTTTAGATTATTTAGAAGATGGATTTATCAACTATAGAGTTTTTTTTCCCCCAAAATATTTTGGGAGGGAGCACACCCCAGAGTCCTCAGGCGGCTCCTGCTCTGTGCTCAGGGCTCACTCCTGGTGGTGCTGGGGGTGGAGGTGTCTAGGATCAGATCTGGTCAGCTCCATGCAGGGCAAGAACATTGCCCTCTCTACTATCTGTCTGGTCCCAAATGTATTCCTTTCTTTTTTGTGCGGGGTGGGGTTTGGTTCACACCAGGTGTTGCTCAAGGCTTGCTCCTGCCTCAGTGCTCAGGGAAGTGCATTCAATACTAAGGGTCGAACTGTAGTTTGGGCACATGCACAACAAGTGCCTTTACGCTTACTATCTCCCAGCATAAAGACATTAAAAAATACAAACATTACGCTAATTTGAAAACACACTTTTCACGGCCTCACATTCTAACACTGGTTGAGTGGGTCTTGCAGGAAGTTAGGAATATACATGATTTTAATGATGGCCTCAGAGGATCTGAAGCAAAAGGGGTCTGTTGGGGGAGTAGACCAAAGCTTTAGGCAATAACTTAGAAGATAAACTTACCTGCTTGAACATGTTGGTTTAGGAAGAGAAACCAAAATGGTCCCTAAGAGCACTGACTGGCCTGGAGTCTTTCTCTTTGTGACAAATATGGTACTAAGCCCTGCAGTTCATCAATAAATGCTGGATTTAGAGGTGACTACAAAGAGTATCCCACCCGCACGGCAGAGCCTGGCAAGCTACCCGTGTCGTATTTGACATGCCAAACACCAGTAACAATTATAAACCTCATTCTCATGACTGGATGGAATGGTTTGAGCTCTTTATGTTCCTGGAGCGGGCAGATTTCCTTGGGCTATCTCGCATGTGACAGAACGTATGGAGATGTTACTGGTGCCCGCTCAGGAAAATCTACAGGAAGATCTATGGGAAGACAGTGATACAGTGACAGTGAACTTACAGTACTGTGTCTTTGCAGATACTTTTCTTTGAAGCTTTCTTAACTATTTAAAAATTCATCTCTGGCATTACTTGGTAATAGTCAAAATTAAGGCATGGGACAAACCCCTGAGGTAGACCGACTGGGACCAGGAACAATTTTCTAGAATGTTCTAAATGAATGCATACTCAGCTTATGAATATGCTACTTACCCACCATTATTATATTTGCCTAATGATGACTGATTTGCATGGATAGGGCTAAATTATTTTTCTCATGCTCCTTTCTAATTAGGGACATTTTGTGACAAATTATTCAGCATGATATTCTTCCAAGCTCTAATCCCAGTGGGGGGAAAATAACAAATTTTGTTGCAAAGTTGTTTTGGAATTCACAGTATTGGAAAGAGAAGGGGTGAAACTTTGCCTGACCTAAAATGAGAATGGAGTAAGTATAAAAATCTGACACAAAATGTGCTCAGTTTTTTTCATAATTGAAGTATTCAGTAAACTCAATAAGATATATATAATTTTATTATTATTTTTGAAATTTGGGGCTGTTTCCAGTGGTGCTCAGAAATAGTCCTGACTCCATGCTTATTAAGTGGGTCCAGAGAGTGCTCAGGGGACCACATGTGTACCAAAGATGAAATCTGGCTCAGCTGCACACAAGGCAAGTGCCTTATCTCTTATCCTTCTGCCCCTGAATAAAATTTTTAATTGACCCAATTATTTCTTCTTTGTGGCCCGAGTGCGTTTATTCATAAAATTAGTGTGAAATGTAAAATATAACAGCACAAAGTGTTGACTCATATTACTAACACGTGTTTGAGGATATAGATAGTACAGTAGGTACTTGATTTGCATGCAGCCAACCCTGGTTCAAGCTCTGTCACCATATTTGCTTCCTTCGGCCCCACTAGGAGTAACCGCCAAATGTAGAGTCAGGAATAAGCTCTGTGCACCACCAGGTGTGGCTCAAAAACAAACAAACAAAACAAACAAGAAGTATACCAGTTCATAAACTCTAATAAGAACATAAATTGATGCCATTATGTTGAACAGCAATTCAAAGGGACCATGCTCTTTGCTTAAGAAATTTCCCTTCTAAAGGAAAAGGGAAAGAGAGAGAGAGAAAGAGAAAGAGAAAGAAATTAAGAAACCTGCCACAGAGGCAGGCTAGGAGGGGGGGAGGGAATCGGGGACATTGATGGTGGGAAATGGGGACTGGTAGAGGGATGGGTGCTGGAACAATGTATGACTGAAACCCAAATATGAACATTTTATGAACATCTTTGTAACTGTATATCTCACAGTGGTGTAATAAAATATAAAAAAATTTCCCTTGTAGTTGTATTCTCAGAGCAGTTCTCTTTCTCTCTTTCTCTCTCTCTCTTTCTTTGATTTGTTATTAGACCAGACCCAGTGATGCTCAGGGGTTACTCTGCACTCAGGGATCTCTCCTGGTGATATTGGGGAACCTGCAACTGCCATGTATAAGGTAAGCACCCTAACCACTGTACTATCTATCTAGCCCCTAAGAGCAATTCTTACATATACTTAAAAAGTAAGAATGTTCACAGTAGCATTCATTGCAAAAGTTCAACAAAATAGAAATAACTTACATGAGATCACTAGAGAAATTTATGAATATTCAGGCTGTAAATATATCTGTAAAAATAAATGGAATAGGGGCCAGAGGGATAGCACAGCAGGTAAAGTGCGTTGCACATGGCCTACCTGGATTTGATTCCACAGCATCCCATATGGTCCCCCAAACACTGCCAGGAGTAATTCCTGAGCGCAGAGCCAGGAGTAACCCCTGAGCATTTCCAGGTGCGACTCAAAAGGAAAAAATATTAAATGAATAGTTCTATATACTCTTCTGTAGAAGAATCTCACAAATATAATGTCAAAAATCAGGTTGCAAATGAATATGTACTATCTGATGTTATTTATATCTAGATTAAAAACTTGAAAATAATGATGTGGCAAACTACCTTTGTGCAGTGGAAATCTATAAACACAGCAGCATGCGATGTATCCAAAAGATCACAGAATAAAGGTATAGCAAACATGATAGTAAAATTATATATATATATTTTTAAATCAAAACACAGCAAAAAAGTCAGGTGAAAGATGAGGTAGGTTAAGAGAAGATATACCTGGAGGGGACCAATATCAAAACACACAGCAGAATAACCATCTGTGCTCCTGTGTTCATTGCAGCACTATTCACAATAGCCAGGATCTGGAATCTATGAGTGCCTGAGACTAAGCGACTGGATAAAGAAACCATGGTATATCTATAAAATGGAATATTATGCAGCTGTTAGGGAATATGAGGTAATGAAATTTGGTTATGAATGAATGGACATGGAGAGTATCATTCTGAGTATCAGAAGGAGAGGGACAGATATAGAATGACTACTCTCATTTGTGGCATATAAATAAAAATAGTATGAGACTGATTATCCAAGGTGAGGTAAAACAGGGGTCAGGAGGACTGATTAATGGTTGGAAGCTCACCACAAGTTTGTGGGGATAAAGGACAGTTATGATAGAGAAAGGATCAGCATGACAATAATAGAAATGATTACTCTGGACAAGAACTAAGTGTTGAACTATCTTTGTGCAATGGAAATCTATCAATACAATGGCACACACGTATCCAAAAGATCACAGAAGAAAGGCATAGTGAACAAGATGGTAAAATTATTTGGTTTATTCATAGGGAACTACATGAAACTAAAAAGCTTCTGCACCTCAAAAGAAATAGTGACCAAGATACAAAAACAGTCCACAGAGTGGGAAAGAATATTCACCCAATAACTATCTGATAAGGGGTTAATATTCAGGATATATCAGGCACAGGTAGAACTTAACGAAAAGAAAACAGCCGAGCCCATAAAAAATATGGCGAGAAGAAATGAACAGAAACTTTGAAAAAGAAGAAATTAGAATGGCCAAAAGGCATATGAAAAAATGTTCATCATAACTAATCATCAGGGAGATGCAAATCAAAACAACAATGTGATATCATCTCACACCACAGAGACAGGCACATATCCAAAAGAGCAAGAACAACAAGTGCTGGCATGGATGCGGGAGAAGGGGACTCTCATCCATTGTTAGTGGAAATGTCGACTACTACAGCCCTTTTGGAACACTATATGGACATTCCTCCAAAAAGTAGAAATTGAGCTCCCATTTGACCCAGCCATACCAAAACTGGGAATATACCCTGGGAGGCCAAAAACACACAGCAGAAACACCATCTACACTTCTATGATCATAGCAGCACTACTCACGATAGCCAGAATCTGGAAACAACCAGAGTGCCCGAGAACAGACAACTGAATAAAGAAACTGTGGTCCATCTACACAATGGAATACTATGCAGGTGTTAGGAAAAACGAAGTTATGAATTTGCCTATAAATGGATGGACATGGAGAGGATCATGCTGAGTGAAATTAGCCAGAGGGAAAAGGACAGATATAGAATGACGGTATTTATTTGCAGCATAAAAAAAAATAGTATGGTACCTGTTGGATGACAGGCCTAGCTAGCTTGGGAGCTTTGCTGTTTAATCTATTTAGTCTATTTACTCACATAGTGGGTAGGGCATTTGCCTTGTATATGGCTAATCTGAGGAAAGGAAGCAGACGAGAATGCTTCTAGCCTGACAGCAGACTGGATCCCCTGGAATAAATCCAGAGCCATGGCAGAGCCTGGCAAGCTTCACATGGTGTATTCGATATGCCAAAAAAACAGTAACAATAATGGACCTCATTCTCAATGAATGGAGACATTACTGGCACCCGTTCGAGCAAATCAATGAACAAAGGGAAGACAAGTGATACAAGTGAAGTGATAATACCAGCCTAGAACTGAGCACTGAATGTAGGCAAAGAGATATATATGATAACCTCTAAATATATATATTGCCAGCCACAATGTGTAAGAGAAGAGAGAGAAAGAGACAGAGAGAGAGCAAGCAAGAGGGAAAGAGAGGAGTGCATGCCATAGAGACAGGTTGGGGAGAAGGGAGGGAATCAGGGACACTGGTGGTGGGAAATGGGTACTGGTGGAGAGATGGGTACTGGAACACTATATGACTGAAACCCAAACATGTACATCTTTGTAATTTGTATATCTCACAGTGGTATAATAAATTTTCTTAATTATTTGGTTTATTAAATCAAATGAAAACACAACAAAAAGTCAGGTGAAAGAACCTTTCAGTATCTGTATTGCAAATCATAATGTCAAAACAGAAAGAGAGAGAGAGAGAGAGAGAGGAAGGAAGGGAGAGTGCATGTGTGTGAGAGAGACAGAGAGAGACAGAGACATAGAGATAGATAGATAGATAGATAGATAGATAGATAGATAGATAGATAGATAGATAGATGATAGATAGATAGATAGATAGATAGATAGATAGATAGATAGATAGATAGATAGATAGATAGATAGATAGATAGATAGATAGATAGATAGATAGATAGATAGATAGATAGATAGATAGATAGATAGATAGATAGATAGATAGATAGATAGATAAAGAGAGAGAGAGGAGGCAGAGTTTAAAGATAACACTATCTGATTCTTCAATCCAGGTTCTTCTAAAGATAAGCTTGCAATAATCAGAGTTGAGGTTTGAGCAAGTGGTCCCAACACTCAGAAAGCACCTGAAGTCAACACACAGGCTGGGGAACACGCGGACATATTGCAAGTTAGCCTAACCTAATTACGAAGCTATGGATTTTATTTGATTTTTGTCCCTTGTGCAGCGGATATCAGTGTCATTGTTGACCAAATAGAGACTTTGAGGATAGAAAGTACCTCACCTACCTCATGTATCTTTGTTGTGCATGAATATTCAATGATCCACTGGTCCCAAGTGTACTTAGTGTATCATGTCTATTAGGTGTCTCCTGTTCTTATCCGTTCTTTTGTATTATGTTCATTAGTCAAGTGTTCTTCTTAAAAAAGGTTTATGTTAAAGGCTTGTCATGTGTATCTTTTGCCTCTATTTAATGCTCAGTTCTAGGTTGGCATTAGTACCCTCGAAAATTGTTATCTCACTGTTCCATTTTCTGTCTTACCTAGCCTCCTGACTCCCACACGTTTGTGATAATTTCCACCTTTGACAAGACCTCCTGATATATGTTTCACTTGACCTTGGATATTGGTATCATAATATGTACATATATATATTTATGCCATGCAAATAAATGCAGTCATTCTGTATCTGTCTCTCTCCTTCTGGCTAATTTCGCTCCAACATAATCTTCTCTATGTCCATCCATTTATAGGCAAATTTTATAACTTCATTTTTCCTAACAGCTGCATAGTATTCCATTATGTAGATGTACCAAAGCTTTTTATCCAGTCATCGATTTTCGGGCACTCCATAGTCTGGGGGGAAGGAAAAGAGAAAGAGAGAGAAATGGAAAGAAATAAAGAACCTGCCATGGAGGAGGGCTGGGGGAGGGGGAGGGAACCGGGAGCGTTGGTGGTGGGAGATGGGCACTGGTGGCGGGATGGGTGCTGGAACACTGTATGACCAAAACCCAAATATGAACTTTTTAATTGTATATCTTTGTAATTGTAAAAATAAAAAATTAAAAAAGGCTTATGTTTACTAACTTTATCTGTTTCTATGTAGTGATTTTACTTTTTCAATATATTTCACAATTTTACCTTGTCTCATTAAATCATTTGTTTCAATTCTTAACCATCATTCCTTCCATTGGATACTTTTCTCTAGTTTTCTATGGCAGAACTGAGTATTTTTAAGTAATTCATTGAGTACACATATAGATACATGTGCAATGGGTCTAATATATAAATAAAGGCTTGGAAAGGGAATCTCAAGTTCAAAATTTGGCTAGTAATGGTAGAGAGAGAAGAAGATGTGCTCAAGACGGGATACATCGGCATTTAATGATTTTGATCTTTTAAAAAATATTAAGTGGATGATGAGTGTGCATTTATTCCTTTTCTCTTTTTGGAGAGGAAAAACACCTGGTGGTGCTCAGGGGTACTCCCGGCTCTGCACTCAGGTATTGCCTCTGTGGTCATGTGATACGGGATTCTGGGGATTTAACCCAGGTTGGCCACATGCAAGGCAAGCACCTTACCCACTGTACCATCCCTTTTTTCTATAACTTTTTACCATTTAAACTTTTTCCAAATAAATTTAATAGATGTTTCAAATAATAAATAACCCATGTCTTACATGTAGTAGGCCCTTGATAGTTATTGTTTTGATTTTAATAAAGTTTTAAAAGTTGAGTATTTGACTGAATTGGTATTTCATGTTTCTATTGCTGATACAAACAGTATTTTTCAACAAAGACTTGCAGACTACGTATCATTTGTTAAGAAGACGTTGTACCACTGATGACAAGGAGCATGAAAGGTTGAGTAAAACATAATTCTTTTTCTTTTTTAGGGGGCACACCAGCTGTGTACAGGGCTTATATCTGGTGGAGCTCAGGGGACCATCTGTGATGTCAGGGTTAAGGGGACAGAACACAGGCCAGCTATGAACCTACTGTTCTATCTCTTTGGTCCCCATTTTCTGGCTTTATATTGGTAATTTATATTCTTGAGAGTTTCAAAATCAAACTTTGTAATTATTTATAATATATATTGTAATTTTTGTCAGAAACTTGCGAAACCAATGTTTGAGGAGAAACTATTTGTTGTGGAAAGAAATACAAACTTTGGGCTCAGAGCATCATAGTCATTGGTATAAGCCAGGAATCTTCAGGAAACCAGGAGACATACTGTCCATATCCCCTCTGGGCTTCTCACAGCAGATTGCTTTTTTCTTCCCATCTTTATTTCTGTAAATGCATTCGTGGTGTGAGGATGCTTAGCTCCAAACACTGCTGACCTACAGCTCTCTGCACACATCCCTGGCGGAGAAACCAGGATAGACTTCAGTGATAAGAATTCTGGTCAATTCCGTATCCCTATGGCAGAATCTCATCTGCCCAGCTTGGGACAGGGAAACAATCTTCCCCGAGTGATAATAGAGATGGGGGTAACAGACATTCAAGAACAGATTTTCTCTTTTCTAAAAGAAAACAATACCGTATCCATTGCTCCCTAAAGCTGTGCTATATTCTTGGACTCTGTATTCTCAGAAGGCTTAGATGTTTCATTACTTGGTCTTATGTTGCTAAGAATAACAGACCAGGTCTTCTACCAGCCCCATTTCTTTGGGTCCCTGTAATGCTTTTCTTGACTTCTGCCTTAATAGGAGACACACCTAGTGATAGCACAGTGGGTAGGGTGCTTGCCTTGCACACTGATGGCGTGGGTTCGATCCTTAGTATCCATATGGTCCCCCAGGCAACTACAGGAATAATACCCAAGTACAGAGCCAGGAGTAAGCCCTAAGTACTGCAGGGTGTGGCACACACCCCCCCAAAATGGAAAAAACACACCTTGCCCAGGACATGTGCAGAGTCTTTTGAAAAGCCTAAAACAGAGTAAATACTCTTCAGGAATTCTACAACACAGAAGGCCTTCAGTCCATGGCGGCTCTGACGTCATCGACACTCCAAAATGCGAGGCAGCAAGGCCAGTTCCTAGGTGAGTGGCAGCAGTCGGGGCAAGGACACAGTCAGGGCTTGGGGCTGTCTAGCAGGAGCCTCTCAGCAGCTTCGGCTGGCAAAGCCAGTTGTAAAATGCACGTATAAATCTATTTCTTGCTTCCAATGTGTGAAGGAAGCACATAACTTTATTATTCTATTTTTGTCAAGCTAGATACAGAGACAGATGCCCCAAAGGCATACATTCCACAAGAAGTTCTTGTTCTTCGGTGGTGCATCCTTGGAAGTAAAATTTGAGAATAAATAGGTCAGTCCTTTTAAACATTCTGGAGGACTTGGGAGAGGGAAAAAGACCAGGTTGCACTGAAAACCAAAAAAAGAAAAGGGAAATAAAACCTGGAAAGGTGTTGGGTAAAAAAATTGTTTTGTTTTGGTGTCACAAGACAAAGTAAGGCCTGTTTTCAAGCCTTGCTCCTGGTTCTGGGCTCAGGGATCATTCCTGGTGGCGGTGCTCAGGGATTTAGCATGGTTTGCCACATGCAAGGCAAATGCCTTGAGCCCTTTACTATCTTTCTGGTCCCCACAAAATGTTTATTTAAGTAACTTTTAATAAAAATAACATTGCTCCAAGGGTTTGCTCTCATGGGCAGGGGAGAGACCACGCTGGCTGGACTCGGAGTGGAGTTTTGGGCCCTGCCCTTTCCTCCCGCCTCCATGCCAGTTGCCCCGGAAGAGAGAGACCCACCCACACCAGGCCTACAGCTCCCTTGGCGCACAGCCGCGAATATTCTTAGAGAATGCTGATTTTAGGATAAGGTCCTTCCCAAGATCTTTCACATTTATACATTGTATACAGTTCTAGACAGGTTCTAACTGATACCAGTTAGCCTAGCAAGAAGCCAGAGCAAATCATACATCATGCAGTCAGTCATTGTCAACATCCAGACTCCATAGTACCTCAGAGCTCCATCCAAGAGAAAACCTGGTCTTCCCCCTTTAAGTTCCATCAGTAAGTGCTCGAGATGAGAGCCTTCTACTGAGACTATACCACCTACACAGCAAAGCCTGGCAAGCTACAGTGTTTTATTTACTTGTTATGCCAAAAACTAGTAACAATTAAGGACCTCAGTTCCATGACCTGAAGAATAGTTTGGGGCTCTTCCTGTCCCTGGAGCAAGCAGAAGCCCTTGGGCTACACTTGCTTGTGACAGGACTTCGGGAGATGTTACTAGTGCCCACTCAAGCAAATAGATGAACAGTGGGAAGACAGTGATACAGTGAATAAAAATAACTGTTGATACAATGAGTTATTATCATTTTTAAAATTTTTTTTTTTTGCTTTTTTGGGTCACACCCAGCAATGCTCAGGGGCTACTCCCTGGCTCTGCACTCAGGAATTACTCCTGGCGGTGCTCGGGGGACCATATGGGATGCCGAGGATTGAACCCAGGCTGGCACAGGCCAGCCGCGTGCAAAGGCAAACACCCTACCCGCTGGGCTATCGCTCCGGCCCGAGTTATTATCATTTTTAGAAGCCCCAAATATTGCCTATATAAGTAACCTTTTATTTTTTAATTTTATTATGGCACCATGAGATATACAATTTCAAAACTGTTCATGATTAGATTTCAGACATAGAGTGTTCCAGCACCCATTCCTCCACCAGTGCCCATTTCCCACCACCACCACCAATATCCCTTCTCTCCCCCTTCCCCCAGCCTGCTTCTAAGGCAGGACTTTTGCCCTCTCTCTCTCTCTCTCTCTCTCTCTCTCTCTCTCCTCTCCTCTCCTCTCTCTTTTCTCTTATACATTGTGGCTTGCAATACATACATTTAGAGGTTATCATGTATATCCCTTTGCGTACATTCAATGCTCAGTTCTAGACCAGCATTACCATTTCCAACAGTTAATAGCACTTTGGTCCTCTTTCTGTCTTTAAGTAACCTTTAAAATGTACTGAGAAACATGTGAATCCTTGTAGAAATTTCCTCACTGGAGGTATTTGAAAATCTTCAAAGCTTAATACAGTTTTATGAATGGTCCATCAGAGTAAACAGGAAAACCAAAAAACACATTACCAATAAAACAGATATGTTCAGGAGATAGGTTTTTATGATCAATTTAAATTCAATTCTGAAGTTTCATAGCCAAAGCAAGTGTCATTTTTAAAAACTACTGTAGACATTTATTTATCCAAGCAGAGACCATATTGGTAAATAAAATGGACTCTATCTTCACACACGTCTATCCATGAGGGGAAAATATAATCTCCAAATAAAACTTTCATGGTACCCAAGATCAGCAATTCCAAACTTAATTTTCAAATGAGGAAACTGAGGCCAAAATTGTTGGCTAAATAAAACTATTGGCTTCTTTATTTTTGGCTTCTAGAAAAAAGCATTTCTCTTTTTTTGTTTGTTTCTTTTTTTTTTAAGGGAATACACTTGGCAGTTCTCATAATTCTTGAGCACAGAGCCAGACTCTGTGCTCTGTGCTCAAGAATTATACCTGACTGGGCGGAGCAATAGCCCAGCAGGTAGGCCTTTGCACGCGGATGGCCCATGCCGCCCGGGTTCGATCCCCGGCATCCCATATGGTCCCCGAGCACCATCAAGAGTAATTCCTGAGTGCAGAGCCAGGAGAAACCCCTGAGCATTGCTGGGTGTGACCCAAAAAGCAAAAAAAAAAAAAAAGACTTATACCTGACAGTGCTTTGGGGACCAGATGGGATGTTGGGGATCAAATCCAGACTGGTTGCATGCAAGAAAAAACGCCTTACCTGCTATGCTATGGTTCCAGTACCTAGAAGAAGCATTTCTAATAAATACTTCTAAAATTCCTAAATCATATTTTTATCTAACAAATGTAGAACTGATTTGATTCAAAACCCTTTTTACAGACTTTAAACATTCCTGTGTTTTGTTTTGAAATGAAACAGGAAATCATTTAAAAAAACTGCAAGGCCCAAATTTCAATATCAAATCCAGTTTTCTTCAGGAAGTGTTAGCCATATGATTCCTGTTTCCATCAAAAACAGTCATACTGTGTGATCCTGCCCATCTGTTTAGGATATGGCAGACACATCAGAAAATCCAGAATAATGGGAACTCAGAACCATCATTGGTATAAGAGGCTATTGCTCGCAGCAGCTGACCCCTTGAGTCTGATGTAGAAGAGGCATTATTAAATAGACCATCTAGACATCACGCCTACCCATGCTCTAGGCGTCACGTGGGTAATGGTGCGACCCTTGCATGTCTGACCTGTAGTTTCACTGCGCCTAACGTTAGCACAAAGCCTCCCACTATTCAGGGTGTTATGACAATTTCTGAATAACTGTTATAAAAAATTCTGAGCAATTCAAAAGAAGGATGCTGCATAACAACCCTAAATCATTATACACCCACAGGTACAGTTCTTTTATACATATATATTCTTAATGTGGTAGTATAAAAGTGCATTCCTCGGGGTACATTTAAATGTCTGTGTGCTTCATTCCATTGTTATTCATTTGAACTTTTAAATTGATTATTGTTTTCAGGATATTAATCTGATACTAAGGGAAGCTATCATCCGTGTTAAAGTGATCTGTCATCACGTTTGGGGGAAAAAAAAAGTATTGGGTCCCTAGAGGTCCCCCTGTCTGGGATTCTGTGATAAAAATGAATTTTATCATGATTTCCTTCCTGAATCTGGATCATTTGGCCAGTGATTCAGATATGTTGGCAACATGCAACCCATGTTTGCGAGTTTATTTAGCTGGACAGCTTGAATCATTTGAAATTTGAAAAAAGGAAAAAGAAAAAAGGAAAGGGAAAGAGCACAGCTCTGCAGAGCTAATGTGGGTCGGCACCTGACGGCACGGGGCCTGCCGGGATGGCCATGACCAAAATCACCAGAAATGATTTTTCATACTGTTTACTGTATTTGTAAGTGTTTATTTATTTAAATAGCAGGTTAATTTAGCTTACATACTCACTAAGTTGTAAACCCTCAGCACTAATTCTACTAGATTTTTATCACTCTAAAGGAAAGACATTTAGATTATTTTCAGTTCTAAGCAATTATGAATGTTAGTGTACATTTTTTATGTGGACATATACTTTTTTTTTTTTTTTTTTTTTTTTTTTGCTTTTTTGGGTCACACCCGCGATGCTCAGGGGTTACTCCTGGCTCTGCACTCAGGAATTACTCCTGGCGGTGCTCGGGGACCATATGGGATGCCGGGGATCGAACCCGGGCAGACATATACTTTTGAATCTCCAGGAGACATAATCTATAAACATACTTTCTCAGTCATACTGTAATTCTATTTAACACTTTATTTGTTTAATGTTTCAAATTTTTGGTCATCATAGTTTATAACACTGCTGATGATAGGGTGTTGGGCTGGCCTGATAACACAGTGAGTAAGGTACTTGCCTTGCACGCTCCACAACTGGGTTCATACTTCAACAACCTACATGATTATCTGAGTCCCGCCAGGAGTGATTACTGAATGCAGAGCCGGGAGTAAGCCCTGAGTACGGCCAAAACAAGACAAATTCATGCATGCAGTGTTCTACCCTCCACCAGAATGTGCGCTTCCCTTCAGCATGTGTCTAAGATCACAGTCTGCCCCCTCCTCTGCCTTGATAAGCTCAGTTCTCTAGACCAACAGGACCTGAGATCTGGTTTATAGTTCTGTTTAGCTATTTTTAAGGAACTGTCCACTTGTCTTCTAAGTGACTGCGTTATTGTAAACTCTCATACACACACACACACACAGAGTTTAGATCTCTCCACGTCATTTCCAGATCTTGTAACTATTTACATTTTTCACAATTGCATTCCTAGTGGGTAAGAAGTAATAGTGTCTCGTTATGGTTTTTTCTTTGCATTTCCCAAAAGATCAATAATATTGTACATCTCTTCACATGATTGTTGTATGTTTTCTTTGAAGAAATATATACTCAAGCTTGTTGCCTGTTTCTCCCACTTGGGGTGAACTCCTGAGTAATACTCAGGGAACCTAGGGGCGCCACCAGAGCCACCTTTGGCAGAGCTGGTAGGGGCATATGTTTCCTGGGGGTTGAACTCAGGTCCTTGCATAGGTCTGGCATGAGGCCTATGTTCCAGTCCCAATCTATTTTTTTCCCTGTTACTTAATTGAATTATTTATTTTCTTGCTGTTGAACAGTTATTTATATATTCAGGTAAGTGTCTTATCAAATAGCTTGAAGTAGTTTATCACATTTTGTGGGTTGTCTTTTCACTCCTTTGAAACGAAGAAGAAATACCTTTAATTCTCATGATTTCCAATGTATCTTCTCTTATTGCTACTGATTGGTATCATATCTAAGAAAACATTGCCTAGTCCAAGTTCACAAAAATTTGTCCTTACATTTTCTTATAAGAGTTTTATAACCTTAACTCTTCTATTTAGATCTTTGATTCCCTTGAGAGAAATCTTCTGGTCATAAATACAAAGGTGAATCAATTCTTTTCCATAGATATGTATGTCTTCATGACGTCACTCCCACACTGTCTTAACTATGGCAGTTGTGTCCTAAGTTTTTTTTTTGTTTGTGTTAACACGCTCCTTCCACCCATACCCACCCCCACCCCCATCTCAGCCTGTGTTGTTGCAGCTGTACGGATGCCTAGGGCCATGCATGTGCTTGGTTTGTATGTGCCTACATGTGGCTGTGGTGCTCTCTTGGGGCTGCACACATCAGCTGCAGCGCTTGCACAGACTTTGGTTGTAGTATTCCATGGGTTCCCTGTAGTGGCCACACTGTCATTGGAGTACTCCTGGGTGTGGTGCTTGACCATCTGTAGTTGTGGTGCTTAGGTGTGTGTGTGTGTGGGGGCGGGTATACATTTTAGTTGTGCTTGCTCAAACTTGTCTGTGTGTCAGTGCTAGAATACACTGCTATGACCTCAGGATCCCAGACAGCAGAGCCTCTGGGACCAACCTTGGTGGTAGAGCCCTACCCCAAATTGCATTCATGACCTCTTGCCCATAGGAGAGGTGCTTTCTGACTCTGAGCCACCCTCCGCTGTCTGTAGTAAGTTTGAAATAGGGAGCTATGAGTCAATTTCTGCTGAAAAATAAAAAAGCCATCTGGAATTGTGATATGTTCAATATTAAGTCTAGATCTTCCTTAATTTCTTGGAATGGTATTTTATAGTATTCATTGTACAAATAATTTTCTTGTTTTTTTACATTTATTCTTATTTTATTCTCTTTGATGTTTTTGTAAATTATCTTCTTAGTTTTTACATTTTTATTTTTATTATTTATTGAGTGACATATTTATATATTTGTTTACTTGAGTATTGGCCTTGTAGCCTATAGTCTTCAAACTTGTTTATTGGTTTTAATTTTTTAGCAGATTCCTTAGGATTTTCTAAATATAAAATAAAATCATCTACAAATGAGATCGTGCTGCTTCTTTGTTTCCAATTTTAAGCCTTTCTTTTTCTTGACTAATTATGCTGTCAATATTCAAGTGTTGAGCAGATAAGGCAAGAGCAAATGTTCTGTTCTTTCTCCTAATATAGTGGTAAAGCAAGAGGTAATTTTCTTTTTATTTTTATTAAAATAAAACGAATTTATTGGGAAATAAAGAGAGGTAAGATAAGATACATGTCCCAGAGCGAACACAGCCTTCTCCAGGGTAGAGAGAGCCAGTAAACATCCAGCAGGAAAGTGTGAAAGCACACATCTTAAGAGGTGAGATGTGTGTGCTCAGGTACCAGTGCGTGGCAGCAACACATAGATTTAGGCAACACATGGGATTGGGCAGCACATGTACCCAGGAACTTTGCTATATCCATCTTTTGCCCAGCTCACAAGTGTTTTCCCTGCATCTTTCATTACCTGAGATCAGCAAACAGCTGATCATAGTAAGTAAATATTTGAGTTTCTTTTCTTCCTTCCTATGCTTGTGGTACATTTGTGCATGAGTTCTGATAGCACACTCGTTATGGATGTTATATACAAGAAGCTGCAGGTAATAAGTAAATGTGTCAATTGTATGAAACCATCTCAAACTCCTAAGAAGAAAAGACATGTTTAGGCATAACTGAGAGTTTAGTTTTAAGAACTAGGAAATGAGGACTTGGTCTGTATCCTGGAGAAAGAATTCTGATTTGATAGTGATAACAAAGGTGGAAGTTATACTATAACAAGTTTATAGCATAATTTCTGGCTGGTTTCAAGTGGCACCTTCAAGAAATTAAGGCACAAGAGCTGTGGGGCCGGAGCGATAGTCCAGCGGGTAGGGCGTTTGCCTTGCACGCAGCTGGCCTGGGCCCGCCCAGGTTCAATCCCGGGCATCCCATATGGTCCCCTGAGCACCACCAGGAGTAATTCCTGAGTGCACCACCAGGAGTAATTCCTGAGTGCAGAGCCAGGAGTAACCCCTGAGCATCGCGGGTGTGACCCAAAAAGGAAAAAAAAAAGGCGCAAGAGCCGAGAGCCAACACAGTACTTGACACCAAATTTGTTTGTTTGCTTGTTTTCCAACCCAAATAATAAACAGTCCCAGCCAAGAAAGTATGGCAGAATTAATTGAAGAGCTTTGGTGACTGTTCTCTTACTTCTATAGCCTTATCAATTTCTGTCAGCTACTACTCATTTTTTATGCTCACTTTTTAATACCTGCCTTTAGTTTGTGTGATGCCAAGGAACCACAAAGTACTGTCCTTGGCTGTTTCTGCTTTAGAAAGCAGAATAGCAGTGCCACAGCTCTCATTGCTGAAACTGACCGTGGACACACTCCAGATTGGACTCAGCTAACTTTGCTTCACGTGTGATGATTACAGAACGAAGAGCGAGCCATAACATTAAAGAGACGCACTTGAAAGTCCACCTCATGTGCTCTGAGTCAACTTACAATTCAGCTCTACTCTTTGAACTGATAAATAGCTTTGCTATCGCTGATAGAAGAAAGTTTATTTTTTGTTTCCACAAACTCCCAACATTTTAGGAAAGAATTACAGGGATTAAAGAGACAACTTTGAAAGAACTAAGAATTTGGATTGGGGAGGCAGTTGAAGTGGCAGAGCACACGCCTGAGATGATCAAGATCCTGAATTTGTTTCCAGCCACCACGTGCCTCCTTCCCACCGCCTGTGACCTGTGGCTGTGGCTCTGGTGGTCCCTAAGCACTCTCAGTGCTGACCTTCTCTCTCTCTCTTTCTCTCTTTCTTTAATTTTTTCTCTCTTTCTCTCTCTTTTTTCTCTCTTTTCTTTTTTCTTTCTTTCTCTCTCTTTCTCTCTCTTTTCTTTCTTTCTTTCTTTCTTTCTTTCTTTCTTTCTTTCTTTCTTTCTTTCTTTCTTTCTTTCTTTCTTTCTTTCTTTCTTTCTTTCTTTCTTTCTTTCTTTCTTTCTTTCTTTCTTTCTTTCTTTCTTTCTTTCTTTCTTTCTTTCTTTCTTTCTTTTCTTTCTTTCTTTCTTTCTTTCTTTCTTTCTTTCTTTCTTTCTTTCTTTCCTTTCTTTCTTCTTTCTTTTCTTCCTTCCTTCCTTCCTTCCTTCTTTCCTTCTTTATTTCTTTTCTTCTCCTTCCTTCTTTCTTTTCTTTCCTTCCTTCCTTCCTTCCTTCCCTTCCTTCTTTCTTTCTTTCTTTCTTTCTTTCTTTCTTTCTTTCTTTCTTTCTTTCTTTCTTTCTTTCTTTCTTTCTTTCTTTCTTTCTTTCTTTCTTTCTTTCTTTCTTTCTTTCTTTCTTTCTTTCTTTTCTTTCTTTCTTTCTTTCTTTCTTTCTTTCTTTCTTTCTTTCTTTCTTTCTTTCTTTCTTTCTTTCTTTCTTTCTTTCTTTCTCTCTTTCTCTCTTTCTTTCTCTCTTTCTCTCTCTCTTTCTCTCTTTCTCTCTTTCTCTCTCTCTCTCTCTCTCTCTCCCTCCTCCCTCCCTCCCTCCCTTCCTCCCTCCCTCCCTTCCTCTCTCCTTCCTCCCTTCCTCCCTCCCTCCCTCCCTCCCTCCCTTCCTCCCTTCCTCCCTTCCTCCCTTCCTCCCTTCCTCCCTTCCTCCCTTCCTTCCTTCCTTCCTTCCTTCCTTCCTTCCTTCCTTCCTTCCTTCCTTCCTTCCTTCCTTCCTTCCTTCCTTCCTTCCTTCCTTCCTTCCTTCCTTCCTTTCCTTTCCTTTCTTTTCCCTCATCAGAAAAATCGGGTCAAGGAGATGATAGAGGGGTTCAAATGCATGCACCTGACCTGAATCGCATCGCATCCTCACAGGGTTTATTCTGAACACCACCGGTTGTGATCCTGTAGTCCCATCCCAAGTATTGTCAGGATGGTCATGGGGGTCGCCAGCACCACAGGGCCCAAGCAGCAACCACATCCTCATGGCTTGTCACTCTATCAGTCCAGTTGACTGGTGGGCTTAGTATGCCAGGAGAGACCCTGAGTCAACTGAGCACCACTTTGGAGGCTCCTACCATCTTCCTCAAACCAAAAAGAAAAAGCCCAGACAAGATGGAAGGGAAGGGAACCAACAATGAGGAAAAGTAGTAGGAAAGAAGAATGATTGTGTGGAGGCCTAAATAGAATGTTGACTGGTACTGGCAAGCTCTGGAGCCCGCTCAGGGCTTGAATTCTAACTTAGCACACGAGACAGTAGATTCTTGGCTGCTCTTGTGGTCCCTGTCCCCCTGCACCTCCCTCTCACCATAAGACTCTCAGGTGAGAGTCAGGAAGGTGTTTCAATGATTGGAGTGCATGCTGCAGTTCATGTTTGATTGCGGGCCTCACATTGTGCCCCGAGCCCCAACCAGACCCTCCAGGTGGTTCCCATCATCCCAGTATAGTGCATCCAAGAGGTGCCACATGAGAAGACCCAAGCTTTGAACCATCTGGCCCACACAGCTGGCCCAAGTATCACTGAGTTCCCAACTACTTGAGCACTGCTTGGAGAACACCCACGAAACATAAAGTAACAATTTCTCTCATTTCTTAAGTTAAAAAAACTTTTTATTGAATTACTATGAATTACAAAGTTACAAAGTTATTCATGATTTAGTTTTAGGCATACAATGTTCCAACACCAATCCCTTCATAGTGTTTATGTCATAAGAATTTCAGGAGATTTTTTTCCCATTTATCTACTTGGTTATACAAAGGACAATAATTAATGTCTTAGTAAAAGCCTGAAAGATGGTGATGATTAAGGAAATGATGGTGAGACTCTAAAAGCCATTTCTAAGATTCAATCATAAAAATGTATGCTAAAAACTTAATAGCAACAGTTATGGTGATGAAGATAAAGCTGACTGTTCACACAGAGAAATCATTCGATTCCCACACACTCTCCTAAGAGAAATGAGCCTCTAGCCTAAAGGAAATATAAAAAACTTGTTTGGTTTTTTTAAAAATATATAATCTTGTTATTTTAAGGCAATTTGCATGGGGGGGTTATTCTAAGTAATTTCCCCAGAGAAATGTTATGTTCTCTAAGTTTGAGTATGTAGAGCCACAGCAAGAAATGGAAATTATACTCTAAAATTAAGTAGGTTCAAGTGGAAATTCTGTGCAGTGAAATATTTTTCAGTGAATATTCTTAATCCCTTTGATACAATTTATTTAATTTTGAAGGTATGCTTAGGAATGGGATATAGTGACGTATCGATGGATGACATTCTGGTATCCTTAAAGTTATAAGTCTATGATCAAATAGTTTTTGACAATACAGTCAACAAGATGTATGGGGGAAATAATAAAAAAACACTGTTAGTAAAACTGGGAAACCATGTACAAAAGGAAATGTCTTGTATCATATACAAAACTCAAAATAAAAAGCACCAAAAATTTGAACATTAATACCTAAGATCATAAAACTCCTAGAATAAAACATGGGAAACCAGATTCTTGACATCATTCATGGAGGTGATTTTCAAAATAAATTTTAAAAATATGGCACCATAAGCCAAAGTAACAAAATCAGAGCTAAACAGTGGAAATACTCTAACAGACACCAAAGCTTCTCCAAAATGCATAAAGAATATATGTGCTCAGGAGCAACAGAACTAAAAAAATTTTATTTAACAATAGGCATTCAAATTAGTAGCCATTTAAAAATAGCCATTTCCCCCAAAATAGCCAACAAGCAAATGGAAAGATGCTCATCATGACTAATTATCTTGGAATTGCAAACCAAAAGGAAGGTGGTACAGAACTTACATTAGTGAGAATGCAAATGTCAAAAGGATAAAAAAAGTATTGATCAGGACATGGAAATGGAGAAAGCGAATATGCATGCAATGTTAGGAATGTACATTGGCATAGGCATTATAGAAAATAGCGTAATGCACAGCGGAAACACAATCCTCACTTTTATTTTCATAGCAGCACTGTTCACAATAGCCAGAACCTGGAAACAACCAGTATGCCCGAGAACTGATGACTGGATAAAGAAACTGTGGTACATCTACACAATGGAATACTATGCAGCTGTCAGAAAAAATGAAGTTATGAAATTTTCCTATAAATGGATGGATATGGAAAGAATCATGTTGAGTGAAATTAGTCAGAAGGAAAGAGAGAGACATAGAATGACTGCATTTATTTGCATGACATAAATATACTAGGTGATCTTACCGAAAGTGGAAATTACCACAAGCGTGTGGGAGTCAGAGGTTGGTTTAGATAGAGAAGGGAACATATGTGAATAAATGTCTAAAGTTCTGATACTAACATAGAACTGAGCATTAAATACAGACATAAAAATGCAAATGATGGCTTCTAAGAGTACGTGAGTGCAACCCACAATGTGTGGGAGAAGGAGGAGAGAGAGAGGGAGAGGAGAGGAGATAAAGAACCTGCCATTTAGGCAGGATGTGGGAGGGGGAGGGAATTGGGGACATGGGTGGTGGCTGAGGGGCACTGGTGGAGGGCGGGTGCTGGAACACTGTGTGACCGAAACCCCAAGCGTGAACAACGTTGTAATTGTATATCTCACGGTGGTATAATAAAATGTTAAAAAAATAATAATAAAAAAATAAGGGAACACTAGTAAAAGCTCTGACATTAAAAAAAGAAAATAGCGTAATGTCCCTTAATAAATTAAAAATAGAAACACTACACAATCCAGCAATTCTACTTCTGAATATTTACCCAAAGGAAAGAAACCTACTACCTAGAAAAGATACTTGTACCTCTGTTCGCTGCAGCCATGCTTAAATGTCCAAAATTTAGAAGTAACCTAAAATGCCCATTAACAATGCATGGTGTTAAAGAAGATATGAACAAACACATACACACATACACACATATATATTACTTATAGAAACACACATACACACAATGGGATAGTATTAAGAAAAAATAGGAAATATTGTCATTTGCAACAGTATGAATGAACCTCATGACAATTATTCTAAGAGAAATAAGCCTGATAGAGACAGATAATTGTAATTTTTCACCTATATATGGAACCTAAGCAAATAAGAAGAAAACAAAACAGTGAACTTTTGGACACAGGGTCAGTTATTGTAGGTAGGGGCTATGGAAAGGCAAAATGAGAGGGGGTAAAAGGTATAAACTTAGCGCAATGGTGTATATAAATCATGGGAATGTAATACATTTTATGGAAAATGAGGTTAATAGTACTATCTTGTATATCTGAAAGTTGCTGAAAGAGCAGGTCTTGAAAGTTCCCACAAGAAAAAGTAATGTTATTGTGCACAGAGATTGATGTTAACAAGACTTTCTATGGTGATCATTTCACAGATACCAAACCATTATATTAAGCACTGAAATTAACATGTTATATGTCGGTTTTTTCAAGCCCAGGTTTGCTTGAACCAGAGACTCAGATACACAGGGCAGAGCTGCTACCTGCTCTCCCTGTGCTAAGCTGATCATGAGGCATCCGGGAGGGATGGTGGGTTCTAGCCCTGGCCCACCATCCCAATAGAGCCTCGCAAGAAGCCAGAGGAACCCCCCACACCATGAGGGCAGCCATTTTCAACATCCAGGCTCCACAGCTAGTCAGAACTCCACCCAAGAGTAGAGCCGATCTCTCCCTGTCGCACAAGTCCACTTTGCAGCCACGCGGTTCATCAGTAAATGCATGAACTGAGAACCTACTAAAAAGAGTGTACCACCCACATGGCAGTGCCTGGCAAGCTACCTGTGTCGTATTTAAAATGTCAAAAACCAGTTACAATTATAGATCTCATTCCCATGATCTGAACGAATGGTTTGAGGCTCTTTGTGTTCCTGCAGCGAACAGATCCCCTTGGGGCTACACTAGCATGCGACAGGATGTATAGAGATGTTACTGTTGCCTGCTCAAGCAAATTGATGAACAATGGGGAGACAAGTGATACAAGTGATGTGTCAGTTCTAATATTTGGGGGGGGCAATTTTTAGACCACCTGGTAAAATTCTAATTTATTTTTTAAAAAAACCTACAAGACTCAAAAGGAAGAGAAACAGATAAAATTCACCTTTTTCCCATCCATCTGAATTATCCTAAACTATTTTCAAATACTTTCTCAGAGAAATTTTTTTAAAAAAAAGATTGCAAGCCTCCAGATAGACTGACTTCACAGGTTGTAAAGCTTTGTGAAGCTTAACACAAAAAGAAGGAGACTATGGGCTAAGAAATGAAATTTCATAAATTTATTTGTTCAACTACTCTAAAAATTATTTAGAATAAAAAAGAAAAACACATGGTTATAGTTTACAAATAAGTCTATTAAAGAGAAATATATGAGAAATAAAATCCAAGAATTTAGGATTAGTAACTTGACACATTGGTTCTAAATTTGTGAGAATCACAGAGGTTACAGGAGTGATCCAAAAGTATGGTTTCCGGGCCAGAGAGCGTACAAGGGTTAAAATACTTGCCTTGCAAGACACACGCAAGATACCTTGTTAAGGTACATTCAAGGCAACCTTTGTTTGATCCTTGGCACTATGTATCGTCTCTCCTGGGCACAGAGCCAGGAATTGCCCACTGTGGTCCCCAAACCTAGTAAATAAGGAAATAAATAAACAATATAGTTTCCTTTTTGCAAAGAGAATACAGCGCAATGCCCATTCCCTTTGATGTGGGATTTGAGCACCCATCTCTATGTTTATGTGAATTGCAATTTATGAAGCAGGAATTGTGTGTAAGAGTTTACTATTCTAATTAAGTAAAACTTGACGTAGGAGTGGACCTTTATTTGTTTGTTTGTTTGTTTGTTTTGCTTTTTTGGGTCACATCCAGCGATGCTCAGGAGTTACTCCTGGTTCTTCACTCAGGAATTACTCCTGGCAGTGCTCGGGACCATATGGGATGCCGAGATTCAAACCGGGTCAGCTGCATGCAAGGCAAATGTCCTCCCTGCTTTGCTATCGCTCTGGCCCCAGGATTGGACTTTTAAATTAGGACATTTGTCCTATTTATAGACACTTGTGTCACATATTCCCAATAGTTGTGCTGCATAATAATTGGACACACATATTAACTGTCTGAAGATTTTGCTGCCTCTTTTTTTCCAGCTTTACAACATCTTCAACATCTAAGATCAATATCTAACATGTCCTTATGCTAAATACCGCTTAGAGTTAAACTTTTTCTTCTTTACTTTCTCTTCATGAACATGCTTATTTGACTCGTGAGTCAATACCTGAGCACGTGTCCCACAGCTGGGGCTTTTTTGTGCCTAAGTATCTTATCTCAAGTCCTTCTATTTATTCAACCCATCTACTCATACTGAGGAACCTGGGCAATTGGTTTCTGCTACCATTCCTGCTCATTGCACTTCGGCAATGAAAGGTATGAGGTGGCAAGAATCTAGGTCATGGCATTTAACTGCCATTTTCTGCAGAAAAGCACCAGTAACATTATGTCATAGGTAGGGAAGAGAGACACCAGGGAAGTAGGGAAGAGAGGGATTATGCCTAGGAGAATAGACTGTAAATTCCTAGTAAGCTTAGGAGTCCTCTGAGTTGCAGCAGTGTTTCAAGGGCACTCAACGTCAATAAGAGGGTATCTCCCTGGATAGGTGCAGTGCGTGACCTAGATCCCCTCTCAGGAATGAAAGCTCTATTCCCCACATACAAAAGGTAATCCTAGCCCATAGTTCTCAGCTGTCATCCTGCTATGGAAGTGCAGGAGCTGAAGAGAGCTGACTTGCCCTGAGGTCAGGTGCTCTTCTGCAGCACCCTATAGCCAATGATCGGTAAAGTATAAAGGTTGTACACTTCATTTTAACAAAAGACATCTCTCAAGATCAGTTCAACTTCAGAGTTCACTGTGGATATCACCTGGGGCTTCCTGGAGATTTTGTTATGGCCCAACTTCTTCGTGAACTCCTGACTTCCACAGTTATGAGGCAGGAGCACTGCCTAGTACACTTTGCACATGAGGCTCATCTCATGTGCTCCCAGGGGAGTCTAACCTGATAGGTGGAATATGAGTGTCTAAAGGACGCGGCTGATCTTTACAGCATGACACTGAAAACACAGGTTACAAAAGAAAAGGTACATGAATTAGACATCATCAGAATTAAAGGTATGAGTAGACAGGGATACTATTCACTATCACTATCACTATCTTCCCGTTCATCATCTACTTGCTAGAGCGGGCACCAGTAATACCTCCATATGTCCTGTCTCATGCTAGTAGAACCCAAAGGCATCCGCTTGCTCCAGGAACATAAAGAGACTCAAACCATTATATTAGGTCATGGGAATGACCTAATATAAATGTTACTGGTATTTGGCATATCAAATACGACACGAGCAGCTTGCCAGGCTTGCCGTGCGGGTGGCATACTCTTGTAGTCACCTCTGAATAAAGCATTTATTGATGAACCGCACGGCCAAAAGTGGCAGCGCGAGCCGGGCTGTGATAGTCTGGTCTGCTGGGTGGAGTTGTGACGAAAGGGAAGTCCGGATGTGGAAGATGGCAGCCCCCATGGAGTCAGGGGGTCATCTTGCTTGTTGTGAGGCTCTGCTGGGGTGGCAGGCCAGGGCTACAACCCGCCATGCCTCCCGGCACCTCATGAGTGGCTGGGCACAGGGAGAGCAAGGAGCAGCTCTGCCCCATGTCTGAGAGTCTCTGGTTCAGCATACCTGGGCCGGATTAAAAAAAAAACTGCTTCAGGGTGGGTGTGGATGATCCGGGCTGTGATAGTCTGGTCTGCTGGGTGGAGTTGTGATGAAAGGGAAGTCCGGATGTGGAAGATGGCTGCCCCCCATGGAGTCCGGGGTCATCTTGCTTGTTGTGAGGCTCTGCTGGGGTGGCAGGACAGAGCTACAACCCGCCATATAGTATCCCGCCAATAGGGATACTATTAGTGAACCTGAAAGGCAAAACTTGTGATAGGACAAAATAGTCCTAATTATGTAGTTGGTTATGTAGTTGCTAATTATGTAGTTGTAGATTAATGTCTTTTTGAAGACTTCCTCTAGGTTAACAATAATATAAAGGAAAAAATGACTTAAATAGACATTTCTCCAAAGAGATACAGATGGCCATAAAGCCTATAAAAAGATATTCTACATCACTGATCAGTATGGAAGTGCAAACCAAAACTGCAATGAGATACAACTTCACACCCATTGGTATGGCAATTGTAATTAATTTTCTAAAAAGCATACAAATAAGATATAAAGAAATTGGAACTCTTTTTTAAAATATATTTTATTATACCACCATGAGATAAACAATTACAAAAGTGTTCATGTTTGGGTTTTGGCCATAATGTTCCAGCATCCATCCCTCCAGCAGTGCCCATTTCCCACCATCAATGTCTCCGATTCCCTCCCCTCCCTAGCCTGCCTCTATGGCAGGTTCTTTATCTCTTTTCTTTCTTTCTCTTTCTCTCTCTCTTTCTCTCTTCCTTCTCTTACATATTGTGGATTGTAATACATATACTTAGAGGTTATCATGTGTATCTTTTTGCCTGTATTTAATGCTAAGTTCTGTGTGGTAATAGCACTTTCGACAATTATTGGCACACTGTTCCCTTATCTGTCTTACCTAACCTCTGCTCCCACATGTTTGTGGTAAAGAAAATTGGAACTCTTGATTGTTGCTTTTGGATGTGTAAAAAATGGCACCGTCACTATGAATAACAGTATTAAAATTCTTCAAGAACTCAAGGTAGAACTACTGTACAAATCAGCAGTCACACAATCAAACTGAAAATGGACTCGAGTAGGTCTTTGTGCACTCTTGTTTATAGCATATTGTCCACAATAGCCAGAAAGTAGAGGGAATCCAAATGGGTGTCAATGATAAACTGAGAAAAATATAGTCTATGCACATAAAGGGATATTATTCAACCTTACAAGGAAGGAAATTCTGATACATGACCCTAGAGAACATTACGCTGAGTGAGATAAATCAGTTGCAAAAGGACAAATAGTTTATGGAATTATTTATAAGAGGCACATAAGTAGACAAACTCACACAGACCAGAAGTGGAGTGAAGACATTCCAGAGGTAGAATGTCTTTCCCTAGGGAAAGACAAATGGGGAGTGAATGGCCAGTGTTTCAATTGTGGGTGATAAAAAAGTACTGGAGATGGGCAGGAGCGATAGCCCAGCAGGTAGGGCGTTTGCCTTGCACGCAGCTGGCCCATGCCGGCCAGGTTCAATCCCGCATCCCATACGGTCCCCTGAGCACCGCCAGGAGTGATTCCTGAGTGCAGAACTAGGGAGAGACCCTTGAGCATTGCAGGGTGTAAACCTCCCCCAAAAAAAAGTGAAAAAAAAAAGTACTAGAGATTGAGGTGACAATGAGTGTACAGCAATGTGAGTGTACTTAGCACTCCTTGACAATGATTAAATTTGGCCAGTTTTATGATATATTTTATTATTTTATCACAATAAGAAATTAAGAATAATCAGCAGTAGGATCAAAAGTGGTGCTTTGTTTTCTTCCTATTCTGAAAGTCCGTGACTATATTGAGTTACCTTCAAGGCCAATTCGGGTTGGTGTGATTTCAGGGGATGGATTTTTTTTTTATCACTTCTAACTTCCAGCTGCTTGTTAGAACTACTTTGGGAGCTTTTAAAAACATGTTGCTTTTTTTCCACCTCGGCTGAGTTATATGTAATTGTCTAGGGACCCAGGCTCTGATGTTTAAAAAGCTCCTGGTGACTCCATTATGCAAACACAGTGAGATGTAGAGAGGGAGCGGAGCCCTGGACTGCGCCTTCCCCACCCACTTGCTATTGCCCCTGAGTATTTAACCACCTGCTCATCCTCTCCTCAACGCTCCTACCACCTCCTCCTACACACACCCAAGTTACTGCTGAACCAAATGATTCATTTATATCTTCCTGCCAAACCTTGTTTGACTTTTGTCTCTCTGCTCATGTTTTCTCTGATAAGGTGATCCTCCTCTGATTGTAGTACCCAGCAGATGCTTTCTTTGAGAAATTGGCCCCTAGCATCCCTCACTGAACTGTGCAGGTCCTTCCTCTGAAGTAAGGAAGTGTAAGCCCCTGTATTGCTGACCTTCCTACAAAGCTGGGGAATCCTGCTTCACAGTGCTGGATCTGGTCTTTACCCTGGCCTTCTGGTATGTGGTAAGACACCAACGAGTTATATGTATAGGGGGGGGCACACCCAGCTTAGGGTTTATTCCTGGCTCTGTACTAAGGAATTACCCCTAGAAGTATTTGGGGACCATATGGGATGCTGAGGATCGAACCTGGGTCTGCTGTGTGCAAGGCAAATGCCCTACCTGCTAGACTATCTCTTCGCCCAATCAATAGATATTATAACAATAAATAGGCTTCATTAATAGAATACAACCAATTATGCAATCACCACAGTTTTTGTCAATTTATTTGCTTGATTTTGGGCCACAGCTGGCTGTGCTCAAGGATCACACCTGGCAGGTCATGGAGATCGATATGTGTGGCCAGGGCTTGAGTCCTGTCAAGGCAAGTGCCTTATCGGCTGTATTGTTTCACTGGTCTACAATCACTGATTTTTTTTTCTCTTTGGGTCAACACCGGGCAATGCTCAGGGGTTACTCCTGACTCTGCACTCAGGAATTACTCCTAGCGGTGCTCAGGGGACCATATGGGATGCCAGGGATCGAACCCGGTCGGCTGTGTGCAAGGCAAATGCCCTCCTCACTGGACTATCGCTCCAGCCCCATTGAATTTTTTTAAGTAAATGCATTGGGAAGAATAAGGCAGTTTTCTTTTAATAGTCATTGAAACATTATGATGTGCCTGGGATTATGCTGTTTTATGGAGAGTTTCTGATTGAATCTCTGTGGAGCCGGAGGAAGCAAGTACTGTCATCTCCATGTTACAAAGAAGCAGTTTGTGAAGCAGCTTGACTCAAAGGTCATCCTACTCGGGATCCCAGCTAGCGTGCAGCAGAATTCAGGGTTACAAGTAGGATACAGGTGATGAATCTCAAGCCTTCCTGATTTGAAGAAAGGGACAGTGCAAAAGTCAGTTCACTGGTAATCTAAAAAAAGAAAAGTGAAGTTGACAGCAATAGGAAAAAGGAAATAAAGATTAAGCAGAATACAGGCAGAAAAGGACATCTTTGGGGCGGGAGTGATAGCACAGTGGGGGAGGACATTGCCTGCCGCGGTCTACCTGGGTTCAATCCCCAGTATCCCATACGGTCGCCCAAGCACTGCTAGGAGAAATTCCTGAGTACAGAGACAGGAGTAATTCCTGAGCATCGCTGGCTGTGACTCAACAAGGAAACAAAAAGGAAAAGGAAAAAAGAAAAGGCACACTGAAGTCTTGCTTATTTTTTTTTAGGCTGCAGTTTGACTCTTTGTAAGTACAATAATCCCAAACTCAAGACTGGAAGGGGTCACTAAGAGCCATTTGTTCTTCAGTTATACGTTAATTCAGTTCAGCCAAACAGTATTTACTGAGACTCTCACATGTGCCAGAAACATGAGGAAGTTTGAGTTGATACTAATCTGAGTCCCCCAGTAGTTCTCCGGTGGGCTGAGAGAGGCTCACTGCCCACAGATGCCCTGAGTACACGGCACGCATTCTCGCATCAAGTTCCACGCCCACAGCTGGGGAAGTACAGAGGGTTCATGCCTGTCGGGGAAGTCCAAAAAGGGCTTATGAGGGAACTGAAGCCCTGATTTGGCTTTGGCTTGTGAATCGCGGGTGCCCAAAGGGAAAAACCAACAAGAAGTGCAGCAGGTGCAAGAGCAAAGAGTCACAGGACATGGAGACCAGGGAGCCAGAGTTGGGCCTGGGAATGGAGGGCTGGGAATGGGGGGGAAAACAGTGAGAACAACCTTTTCCTGTGAATGGGTAAGCACAGGAGACACATAGTTAAATATGCTCCAAAAATGCTTTCATCGCAACTTGCAGATTTGAATGAGAGATCAGTTAGGACTCTCATCATGCACCTGCAATGATAGATGTGTGCTGTGTTGGTATATGGGAGAAAGAATTAGATATAATGGTTAAATAATAAAAGGGAGGGGGAAGGTGAGAAAGGCCAGTGGTAGAACTGATCTACACAATTGAGTTGGTGTGTGTGTTGGGTGGGGCGCTGTGGTGGTTGGTAGGGAGGGAGTTAGTGAACCTTTTGGGGGAGGGGGAGGTACACTGATAATGGGTGTTAGCATTTGTAAACCACAAAATCTCAATCAACAAACCTTTTTTTCTCTTATTTTAAAAAGAAAGTGAGAAAGCAGGAAATGAAAAGATTGCAGGTTTCTGGTATAAACAACGGACTCAATGGAATTAAAAGCTGCACACCCGGGCCGGAGTGATAGCACAGCAGGTAAGACATTTGCCTTTGCCGTGGCCAACCCAGGTTTGATCCCCAGCATCGCATATGGTCCTCTGAGTACTGCCAGGAGTAATTCCTGATTGCAGGCCAGGAGTAACCCCTGAGCATTGCTGGGTGTGACCCAAAAAGCCCCCAAAAAAAAAGTGCCATCCTAGGAGATGTTTTGCATTATTTTGACCACCTGGAATGAGATATACCAGACCTATTTAGGTGATAACAAAAAATAGAAGAAGAAGCAAGACCTCAGAACAAAAGGCAGCAGAATAAAACTCACATTATTATTCATCTTCTAACAGACAATATTAAAATCTATCAGGGGATGAATGATAAAATGATAACCCTTCAGTGTCTGTATTGCAAACCACAATGTGCAAAGAGAGAGAGAGAGAGAGAGAGAGAGAGAGAGAGAGAATAAAAGTGCCTGTAATAGAGGCAGGTTGTTGGGAGGTGGGAGATAAACCACTTTGGTGGGGCACTTTGGTGTTAGGAAATGTGCACTAGTGGAGGGATGGGTGTTAGATCACGGTGTGACTGAAATCCAATCATGAACAGCTTTGTAATGTAAACACAGTGATTCAATAAAAGTAAATAAAAGCTCTCAGGGAGGCAGGAGGGAGCAGAACCTTGGCTGCTAAAGCTCTGGAGACTCAGGTTTCCAGTCATGGCCATGCAGTGATGTCCTCCCAGTCTCTCTCAATCTGACATGTCAGATGGACACAATATTCAGCGGGCTGATAGGATGCTTTCAGGTTAGCTCTAACGCTGACAAACCCTTACAATAATAAACCAACTGAGTTGGCAACTGATAACTTTTACTAAAGCTCAAAGAGGGAGAGTCAGTTCAGTTCAGGGAGGTAACTGGTTTGTAGTCAAAAGGAAAAAGGGGGGCTCTAACATGCCCAGAAGTAGGACTGTTTACCTCAGAAGTGTCTCAGGGGAGGAAGACACTGGGCCCCTTTTCCATTTAATCCCCTCTAGTCAGTCTCAAATCTTTTCTTTCCAATTAAGTTTATTTATTTAATTAAAAATTTTTATTATACCACCGTGGGATATATAATTACAAAGATGCTTATAATTGGGTCTCCGTCATACAGTGTTCCAGCACTCATCCCTCCACCAGTGCCCCATTCCCATAACCAATGTCCCCAGCAGGCACCAGCCACTGTACCCTTGGGATATGTCTTCAGGATGACTCTATGCCCCTTTCCACCTTCTGCCCTACTCCCAACCCCCCAACGCACCCAAGTGCAACGGAGAAAGAGGAAGGAGCCTTTTTAGAAGAACAGAAGGCCCATCCCCACCTGCTTATTCACACCCAGGTTTCAATCCCTAAGAGAGGAAAGTGTCAGGTGGATTTCATTTATTCCCAATAAAAATCTGTTGATTAATTTCCAAGTAAAATGAATGAATAAAGGCCTTTTTTTCGCATTTTGAGCAGAGGAAAGAAACGAAAAGGGCAGGAGACATTTTTTTTTTTTCTTTTTTGGGTCACACCCGGCAATGCTCAGGGGTTTCTCCTGGCTCTGCACTCAGGAATCACTCCTGGCGGTGCTCAGGGAACCATATGGGATGCCGGGATCGAACCCAGGTCGGCATGGGCGGTCGTGGTGCAAGGCAAACGCCCTACCGCTGAGCTATCGCTCCGGCCCCATGGGCAGGAGACATTTGAGTGTAGGAAAGTGAAGGGATGATTAGGAGGATTGCTTAAAAGCAGAAGTTAGACAACAAGAGAAAAGGTGAAATGCAAGGCCACAGAAAACTCTTCCAATTTTGCCAGAACCAGTTTCCAATGTTTGACAGACATTAGCTACATATAAGATTTTTGTTGTATGTAGCTGCCAACAAAGGCAGCTGTGCATCTAGGAAAGTGTAAAGCTGTTGTGGGAACATTGTTGGCTACATTCGACAGGAGCTTTGTTTGATGAGAAGCCAGAGAACCAAAACCACTTTCTCCCGGAACACCCAGACACCCCAGATTTCATCTTCAGTTCTACCCACCCCACAGATGCCTTGCCCACTGTAGTCATAGGTCACGCCGGGGAGACTGATGACTAAAAGTATCTGTCCTTAAGGATCTTTCAGTGTGGAGAGATCTGAGGATAACAGCAAGGGGGTAGAAATGTAAGTGCGGGGGTAGAAATGTGATATGTAAATCTAAATCCAAACAGCAGATGTAATTAATAAATACAATTATTAATTAATGTGTTTGGGGCCATGACCTATTTGCAATCATTATGTAACCACTGAAACAAGTCCAGTTAAATTAGTCAAAAATTTCAAAATGTCTTTCTATTGAATTTTAAATAACGAGCATCCTTGAGAGATGATTTTCAGAACGATGACTAAGGGAAAATATTTTTCCAGCAGGGTTTCTGTTCAGGAAAAATCCAATGCTTCCATCTCCACATCCCACACCCTACCTTCCACACCCCTTGGTGTAAAAATATTTGTATTTAAATAATTTTAAATGTCATGCGTTTGTAATTAAAAACAATTCTGTGCTCAAAGGAACAGAAATTACTGTCTTGAAATGGATAAGGGAGACTAAGTTTTCCTCAAGGAAATGTCAGAGGTGCTTTAAATTAAGTTCATGTGAGCTAAGCCCATTGGTTCCGCATGGTCTCATGTGTGTGACTACAGCTAGAACAGAGCAGCCCTGGGCAGGAGATAGGCTATTGCAACCCCAGTGTTTCTCCCAAAGGAGAAAATCTGATTCATTTCTTTCTTTTTCTCCCTTCCTACCACAAAAGCACCCAAGGCTTTCTCTTAACACAATAGCCTCTCCCCATTCCTGGGTCCCACCAGGAAATTGTGTTCCCTCAGTCAGAGATTGGTTCATGTAAAGAACGGTCTAAGAATGATGGGCCAAAGTTTTCATCAGAGCAGATGGGGGCAGTTGATTTCCTGGAGACTTGAGGATCCACTTTGGCTTCCACTGGATCGTGTGGTTAACTTTATATATTGATGGATGCAGTTGGTTGGATCAAACACTGATCTAGGGGTTTATGTGATAGGATTTTTAAAGAGGTGATTAATAGATTCATAGGCTTTAAGGGGCTAGAGCAATATTCCAGCGGGTAGGGCGTTTGCCTTGCACATGGCCAACCCGGTTGGATCCCCAGAATCCCATATTTTCCCCTGACCACTGCCAGGAGTAATTCCTGAGTGCAGAGCCAGGAGTAACCCCTGAGCATTGCTAGGTGTGACCCAAAAAAAAAAAAATAGATTCATAGGCTTTAAGTAAAGCAGACTATACTTCATAAGGTAGCTGGCTAAATCCAAACAGTGAATGTCTTTAGACTAGAGATAGGTTTCTGAAGAAGGAATTCTCCTTAAGCCTAGAACATGAATACACTGCTTCCATGGAAACAGAGTTTCCAGGCAGCCCCCTGCAGAATTCAAACCAAAGACTGCATTAAGTGTCACCTGAATTTTCAACTCCAGGGTATGTCTTGCAATTGCCAACACAATACAAGGAAAAAATTTCTTTATCTCTTTCTTTTGTTTTAATTTTTTTGTTTGAATCACTGTGAGATATACAGTTACAAATTTGTTCATGATTGAGTTTCAGTTGTACAATATTTCAATACTTGTGCCTTTACCAGCAAACATTTTCCACCACCAATGTCCCTAGTTTCCCTCCCAACTGCCCTCCTCAACTCCCCCTTCCCCATCAGTCACCCACATCCTGCTTCTATGGCACTCACCTCACCTTGCCTCTCCTCTCTCCCTGCGAGAGCACTGTGGTTTCCAATACTGTTACTGAGGACCCTTCTCTGTTCTAAGTGCATTCCCCTTCCTTGGTGACATGTTTCCTACCATGAACCAGTTCCTCTGGCCCCTCGCTTTTACTGTTTTTGGATATTATTCATATACTGCTCCCTGGGCCCATGGCTGGTCAGGGGTGGGTGCGAGGCAAAAGTGGCAGAGGGCAGGCCTTAGGCAGGCCCTGGAGCTACTGCAGCCATGCATTAGGGAAAGAAACTGAAACTACAAATCCCAGAATCCCGAGCTACAGAGTAAATAAATGGGACACTTTGAACTTTCACGCCAGGACACCTCCTCCTCAGGTACCCTCCCTGGGGGCATGGCTAGCCATGTGGGCAGCCACATATTAATACAAAGAGCAGGAAATTCAATACCAAGAGGAAGGTAATATCTTCAAAGAGAGAAGAGAAGAACACAATCTGTTGAGCATCTCTAGAGTCCTACTTGACAGTGAGAAAGAAACAGTGCCCCAGAAGAATCCACCCCCAACTACCACAGCACAAGGGGGAAACAATGCAGATCCCCAGCTTGAAGAGTGGATGAATAAAGCAACCATGAAGACTCAAAAAATAATACACACATACATAATCTCTCTGACAAAGAATTCAGAGAAGAAATGGTGAGGATGTTTAATGAGCTCAATGGCAAAATGGAACAGATGTCCAATAAAATATAGGAGGATATAAATGAAGCAGTGGAAAGGGTAGTTAATAAAGTATGGGAGGAAATGAGAGCAGAAATGATAACAATACAAACAGAAATATCGTCAATAAAAAACTTAATAGATGAAATGAAAATGCAATAGGTGCTCTCAACAGCAGGATAACAGCAGCAGAAGACAGAATCAGTGAGAATGAGGTTGAGTTGCAGAAAGCATGCAGGGAAATGCAACAGATGAAAAATAACAAAAATAAAAATGGATCAGCAGCAGAACAGACAACATTGGGGAGGAACAAAAGAAGAATCATTAGAGTCCCAGAGGAACAGGAAGGTAACCCCAAGGAAATAGGTACAGTTAAAAAATATCATGCAGAAATACTCCCAGAGTTAAAGGACACAGGCATCCATCTCAGAAGCCCAAAGGATACCAGCAAAAAGAGACCCCAACAAAAAGACTCCAAGACATATCTAGTCAGAATAATGGATGCCATAGATAGAGACACAATTCTTTTTTTTCCTCAATATTTCTTCTTTATTTATTTTTGCCATCCAACAATACCACAGAAATCATTATGACTCAAATCTTTCTTTCTTAAGTAGTAGATCTCTGAAATTTTCCTCCATAACTTAAAATTACCCCCAGAAAGCAACTTCCTTTTGAGACACAATTCTTAAAGCAGCAATATCAAAGAAGAAAATTTTGTAAAGGAACATTCATTCAATTTTCAGCAGACCTATTAGAAGAGACCCTCCAAGCCCTAAAGCCACTAGTTGTGAGATATAGTGAAAAAACTCAATT
This sequence comes from Cryptotis parvus, assembly GCA_021461705.1. Taxonomy (NCBI): domain Eukaryota; kingdom Metazoa; phylum Chordata; class Mammalia; order Eulipotyphla; family Soricidae; genus Cryptotis; species Cryptotis parvus. The sequence continues at coordinate 39,007 of JAJIBD010025445.1, read as the reverse complement.
AAATGAAGGCCTCGCCAAGAAATTTTTACCCAGCTAAACTCTTATTAAGATTTGAAGGACATGTACACAGCTTCTTGGATAAACAGCAGCTCAGGAACTTCATAGACTCAAAACCAACTTAAAAAGAAGGGCTGAAAGAAATACTCCAAGACAAGACAAAACCCAAAAGAACAACAAACTTATACAGAAAGATGCCACAAAATCCCATGACAATAATCTCTCTCAATGTCAACATTCTAAATGCACCAATTAAGAGACACAAAGTGGCAAAATGGATCAAAAATTGAATCCAACATTCTGCTGCCTTGAAGAAATGGATATGAGCAATCAGAGCAAAGACAGGCTCAAAGTTAAAGGCTATAAAATAATCCTTCACTCAAACAACCCCTCCAAAAAGGCCAGGGTAGCCATACTAGTATCTGACAACATAGACTTCAGGCTGAAAAAGGTTGAAAGGGACAGTGAAGGTCACTTCTTAATAATCAAAATATATACATATCAGGAAGAAATTACACTCCTAAACACTTATGCACCCAATGAGGAGCCAACAAAATACCTAAAACAACTGCTAATAGACTTCAAAGAAGACATTGAAGCAATGTGATTGTAGTTGGAGACTTTAATACTGCTCTATCAACACTTGATAGATCGACAAGACTAAAATTCGCCAAGGAAATACTGTCTCTAAAGGAAGAGATGGAAGAAAGAGGGCTAGTAGATATATACAGGACATTTCATCCCCCCAAAAGCCAAATACACATTTTTATCCAGCACACATGGAACATACTCCAAGATAGATCACATGCTGAGTCACAAAACATACCTCCATAAAAATAAAGAAAATAGAGAAATTGTGTCAAGTATTTTTTCAGACCATAATGCACTGAAAATAGAAGTTAATTGCACACAAAAATGGAGAGTCATACCAAACAGCTGGAAACTAAACAGCTCACTGCTGAACAACCAGCATGTCATAAAATAAATCAAAGAGGAAATCCAAAAAATTCCTGGAAACAACTGAGACTGAAGACATGAATTACCAGAACTTGTGGGATACAGCGAAAGCAGTGTTAAAAGAAAAGTTCATAGTTCTTCAATCACTGATCAGAAAAGAAGAAAAGGCCATTATAAACAGTCTGACTTCACAGCTTAAGATCTTAGAAAGCGACCAGCAAAAGGGGCCCAACCCAGGCAGAAAGAAAGAAATAAAAACTTAGAGCAGAAATCTATGACATGGAATCCCAAAAAACAATCCAAAAATCAATAAAGCAAATGCTGGTTCTTTGAAAAAATAAACAAGATTGACAAATCCTTTGCAAGACACACAAGGAAAGGGAAAGAGAGAACCCAAAGAAATAGAATCAGAAATGAAAAAAGGGGACATCACAACAGAAACCACAGAAATCCAAAAGATCATCAGAGATTACTTTGAGAGTCTGTATGCCATGAAACAAGAGAACCTAGAAGAAATGGAAAAATTCCTGAATTCCTATAGCCTACCAAGGCTGCAACAAGAAGATTTGGAATACCTCAACAAACCTATCACCATCAAGGAGTAATCAAAAGTCTGCCCAAATATAGAATGACTGCATTTATTTGCATGACATAAATATATACTTGTATATATGTATGTACATACATATACACACATATTATGATACCAATATTCAGGTCAGGCAAAACATAGATCAGGAGGTCTTGTCAAGGTGCAAATTACCACAAACATATGGGAGTCAGAGGTTAAGTAAGACAGAGAAGGAAACAGTGTGCTAATAGTTGTCAAAAGTGCTAATACCAACCTAGAACTGAGCATTAAACACAGGCAAAAAGATACACATGATAACCTCTAAGTTTATGTATTCCAATTCACAATATGTAAGAGAAGGAAGAGAGAGAGAGAGAGAAAGGGAAAGAGAAAAAGAGATAAAGAACTTGCCATAGAGGCAGGCTAGGGGAGGGGGAGGGAATCGGGACATTGGTGGTGGGAAATGGCATTGGTGAAAGGATGGGTGCTGGAACATTGTATGATCAAAACCCCAACATGAACATCTTTTAATTGTATATTTCACGGTGGCATAATAAAATATTTTTAAAAAATTGAAAAGCCAAAAAAATAAAGTCTGCCCAAACACAAAAGCCCAGGTCCAGACGGATTCACCAGTGAATTCTACCAATTAAAGAGGACCTCAAGCTCTTCCAGGAAATTGAAGAAACAGATCACTAGATCACTAGATCACTAGACATCCCATTGTTCATTGTTTTCCTCGAGCGGGAGCCAGTAACATTTCCGTTTGACCCTATCATGTGCCAGTGTAGCCCAATGGCATCTGCTTGCTTCAGGAATACAAAGAGCCTCAAACCATTCGTTCAGGGTCTTGACGAAGAAGTCTGACCATCTTGTAGGTGGGCGGCCACATGATCTTTTGACATCTCGTGGGATCCAGTCAATAATGGCTCTAGTCCAGCAGTCATCTCCAAATTGGCGTTACATGTCCAGCCCATCTGATCTTCAATGCCTTGGCAAACTAGACAGCTTCCCTAACTCTGGAACGGCGACAGAGGTTGGAACTCCAGATTCATTCTCTCACTTGAGTGAGGCGTGATATTCCAAGCATAGCTCTTACAATTCCTCTTTGGGAGACCTGAATAACGTGAGAAGACCTGAATAGTGTTCTCATCCTGCTTTTGTAGGACCCAGGTCTCTGAGGTGTATGCTAATGCAGGGAGAACGGTGGAGTCGAAGAGATGTGCCCGATGTCGAAGAAACAGAATCACTCCAAAATAGCTTCTAGGAGGCACATATCACCCTGGATATTATTCACATAATTTAAAAAATATATATCCCCAAATTATTTAAATCATTCTATGTTTGCCCCTCTCCTTCTCACTGATTTCACTCAGCATGATACTCTCCATGACCATCCATGTATAAGCAGATTTCACGACTTCATTTTTCCTAACAGATATTTGTGTACCATGGTTTCTTTACCCACTCATCTGTACTTGGGCACTTGGGTTGTTTCCAGATTCTGGCTACTGTGGATAGTACTGTAATAAACATAGGAGTGCAGATGGCTTTTCTGTTGTTTTAGGACCACTAGGGTATATTTCCAGGAGCAGTATTGTTGGAAGCTCATTTTCTAGTTGGTTGAGAAATGTTCATATTGTTTTCCAGAAAAACTGGACCCATTGGCATTTCCACCAGCAGTGAATGAGAGTCCCTTTCTCTCTGCATGCATGCCAGCACTGGTTGTTCTTTTGACGTGTGCCAGTGTCTGTGACATGGATGATATTTTATTGTTTTTATTTGCATCTTCCCGATAATTAGTGACGTAGCCTCTCTCCTCTTTCCTCTCCTTTCCTCTCTGCCTTCTCTTGTCTCTTGTTATACACATCCCCCTTGACCTTCCCCTTCCTCTTTCTCTGTCTCCTACTGATTCTATTTCTCTTGAGAACTCAGGCTAACACCTCACCTAACATATTTTCACCCTTGAATTATCAAGGATTTTATTTGGTTTGTCAGTTGAAGTTGTTTGAATCACTTTAACTAATTAAGCCTTGTTTTAGGCTTAATTCATGGTACAAATGGACAGAATCTTCTATCAGTTTATAATATGAAAATTTCTTCTGATTTTTCTGCCTTATTAGTTTAGCCACCATACATTGAGGTAAGGGTCAAGGGAATTGTGTCTGATGCTTTATTCCACTGCCAGTGCTTAGTATTCTTGACACATTTACCAGATGAATGAAAACTGGATGCTAAATTACCGAAGGAGTGGCCTAGTAGCTATAGACATGCAATTCCTTTCACTTTTAAGAAGTCCAAGAGTAACCACAGGTTTTTATCATTTGGCTAGGTATCACATTTTATCATTTGGCTAGGTATCACAAGTACCACCAGCAATTAGCATTTTTATAGAATTGTTTAGAAGTTGTTGCCCTGCATTTTTATTTATGTCCTTACTTGATATATCTATTATCCATATGCAGAAATTTCATTTCAATTGATTGAGGGAGCCACACACCTCTTAGCTCCCTCACACTGCCGCTGCTCCAGGGAGATTCTAGCCAAGACCAGGATAGCTCCATCATTGCTATGTTGTTGTACGAATTTGCTTGGCCTGTTTTGACAAATTGCAACAAACTAAATGGTCTAAGTAAAGAAGTCTTATAGAGATATTAAGGACTGGAAGCCCAAGATCAAGGAGTTGGGAGGACCTTCTGAAGGGTGCATGTATACCATCTGTTTTCTACTTTATGATAATTGCTTGATTTATGGCAGCCTAATGCCCTTTTTCACATGATATTATTCTCATGACAGTGTTTCATTTTTCTCTGTTTATAAGCACAAGCAACATATTGGCTAATAGGCACATGGCCCTCCAGAGTGACCTCCTCCCCACAAATTTCATGTACAATTGCCTTATTTTCAAATAAGGTGATATTTTGTGATACTGGGGGCTAAGACTTATGAACTGGGGGAGAGATAGAAATAATTAAACTTTTACCAATTGGTTTTACTTCCTCAACTCATTCCGGAGCTGTCTTCCAGGAAGCTACCAGAATTATAAGAAATAGCAATGCTGCTGCCAGAGCTAGGGATCACGTTGCTGAGATTCTGACCACTCGTTGGTTCCATAATTGCTGTTCCACACACTCCTACATCAAACAAATAATATCTCTTCTGGCAGTGCCAGCCTTGTTCCAAGACCAAGGCTGACAATCCTCCCTTTACGTCCCTCTCTTCTGAACCATCTTTACTTCCCCAATATCTTCTTGTTGGCTTTCCAACTTATTTCTTGTCCCTGAACAGAATAATCAGGAACACTATTCAGAAAACACAAGAAAAAAAAGAAGGGATGGAAGAAGAGCAAAAGAGACTTTAAACAAAAGTCAATGTTAAAGATAGCGTGGTTTTTTCTTCTGTGATGTATAGAGTGAGGTTTAAACAAAAGTCAATGTTAAAGATAGCGTGGTCTTTTCTTCTGTGATGTATAGAGTGAGGTTGGAAACCTTCAAACAGTAATTTTCTCACTCAACACTTATAGTCCCTGGGACCAGCTGGAAGTGTAGGAGGCGATTTACAGCAGCAGGTGGGAGGAGAGAGCAAGAAGGTCATTCTGATGCCATAGACTCCGTACCAGTGCAGGGGTGACCCAGAGATCTAACTATTGCCAGAGTCACTTCCCCAGGTGATCATCAATAGAGGCTGTGATTGTGACCGGAAGGGGTGGTGGTACTTCAAGTTGGTCCATAAGCTTAGAGGACTCTGAAAATAGATCCATGTGCCATTTTTGTCAGGCTTGCTATAGGTCAGACACCTACTCTTGAAAATATTCCAGAGCAGTTTTGGATGCAAAAAAAAAAAGCTGTGAACACCTGGCTTACATCAGTTGGATAATTTTACATAACTCCTACGCAGCCAAGTAAATCAACACCGGATTAGAGGCCCAGCGCCTAACATAAAGACACGGCATCTAAAAAGCAAGTCAGAATGAAAGTTCAAATGAGAATTCTTAAGAGTAACATTTATGCTATTTCTTCTGACCTATAATTAACATATTATTAATAAATCAGTAGAAAATGTGGAAAAATATTGGTGAAGAGTTACAGGCTAGAAAGTATACACATTATTTTCTAGAATTTATCTATAATTACATATATTTTAGGAATTTTATCTATAATCACAGGTATTCTGGGCCTGCCATCTAGCCAGGTGAAAATAAAAGTTTAGGTCAAGAGTTGGTTTCTTTGTCTACTTGATACCAAGGAAAAAGATGATAGGTAACCAAATACATTTCAGTCCAAAATTGCTAGATGTTTGGTTTTATAAAAACCTAGCCAACATTTGGCAGAATCCTTCTCTTCTATTCCTTGGTTTCTGTCCTACATCTCTAGATGAGAAAACAAGAAATTCAGTGAAAGTTAATCTGCATTAATATCAAAATAATGTGAAAGATTTATTGCAACATAGCTTGAAAGAAATATATCATCTGGTTTTACTGCAAAAAAATAAACCCACTTAAAATTAGCATAAATCTTCATACTTTGTTCAAAATATAATGGTTAAAATAAATTACAGAAAGAGAGGTTCTGGAGTTCAAAATGGAAAAAGGAAGCATTATCAATGTAGTGGTTTTCTATTCTTTGAAAATAAAATACAAGCTAGATGAGATGTAAAAAGGATGTAAGGACAAGAGCAATAGTGCAGGATTCAATCTCTGGTACCCCATATGGTCTCCTAGCATGCCAGGGTTAATTTCTGAGTACAGAGCCAGGAGTCAGTCCTGAGCAATGCCTGGTGTGGCCCCAAAACGCGAACAAACAAAAAAGATGTATAAGGATGTGTCTTAAACTTTATTTGTTGTTGGCTTTGATTTGGGGGCCACAGCAATGGTCAGACTTTACTGCAGAGTCTGTGCTCAGGTATCATTATTGCAGGGCTCAGGTAACTATAAAGGGTGCCAGGGGATTAAACCAGGGCCTGCAACATGCAAGACAAAGTGCTTTATTCCCTATAATATCTCTCTAACTCCTTGATGGGCCTATAAAATAATGTGTATTAAGTGCTAGCTGATCATACAATTTAAGGTGGTGTCAGACTTCCATAAGGCCAGAGTTGGAGGCAAATTATGGTTTTACTGTGGGACAATACTTTAAGACCGTGTGGCAACATGGTAAATTGAATCTTGATAAGCATGCCTCAGTTAGATGCAGATTAATGTAATATGAATATGTCCTTAGTTGTAGAAAAAATGAGCTCTTCAATTTTAGAATCACATCACAGTGAACATTTACTTTTCAAGGCCAAAAATATTATATAGAAATTAAAGCACTCACAGGTCAGATTCAGAACCACACATCCTCCTCCCATCCCAAGCAACTCCAGATACAGCATTGAAACCTGTCCCGCCCCACCCTGCCCCCCACCTCCCCTTATTCTCCCAAGCCCTTGGGATTGGCCACAGATCAGTGCAATAAAGAGACCTAAGCCTGCCTTCAGCCACAGGTTTGGTCAGCGTTAGGCAGGGAGTGGGCACAGCTTGGAGGATCCAAGCTATGGGTTTGATCCCTGGAGTCACTGCATGTCTCCAGATGCTGTGACTGCATCTGGAGATGCAGATGCAAACCCCCCCCACACACACACATAAACACAAACCATGAAACCACACTGCCTGTGTGATCCCTGGCACCAAAACAAGTGTGCAAGCTCCAGAAATGATAATAACAAGAGATGGGGGGGAGATGAAAACAAGTAAATTTTTGGCTCAAAATAAGCTTTACTTCTAGATTGAGAAACACTGGCCTGAAGACAGAAATGGGATAAGGGCTGTGTGTGTGTGTGTGTGTGTGTGTGTGTGTGTGCGTGTGTGTGTGCATGCATGCTCACGCACGAGACACAGACACAGTCGCAACACACACACACACACACACACACACACACTGGTGCAGAACAAGTAGAATGTATCCACATCTGAACTCTAAAAGCTCTTTGAAACCCACATAAACTGGTGGACTTATAGATCAGCAGTTCCAGAAAGAAATTCTGTTTTCAAACTAAGGAGAAAAGCTCAGAAAAAGATGGTTTTTATTCTGTGCTCCACCCCTGCTCCTCAACTAAATGTTCTAAAGGAAGCATTGTGGCAAACAATTGGAGGGATTGTTGATTTTATTCTAAAGCTTGAGAATCATGGCCTGGTCTTAGCCTCGCTTCTCTGGGATTCTCTGGGCATCTCCTTGAGTTTTTCGTGCTGGACTGCAGGTTCTTGTTGTATCTGTGAGCAGTTACTATTTTTCCTGGGCATTCCTCTTGTTTTTCCATTAGACTGGATGTTGTTTTTGAATTCTTTTCCTCCAGCTTCCTTTCCAAGACATCTTAACAAAATTTTCAGGTTAAGCTGCCAGCTCATAAGAGGGTTATTCTATGGGTAGTAGTGGAGTGTCTAGCATTTTAACATTTTAGAGGACATCAACACATTTTTATCTTTAGTATAACAATCATCTCTTATGGCAAGTATCATTCCTCTCTTCAAAAGTGTACATCGTGCTGCTCTTGCATCTTCCAGTCTCCTGTCAATCAGTACAGCTCTAAAGCGGCTAAGTTTTAGTTTGAAGGGTGAGGTAGGGGTTGGGTCATACCTGCTGGAGCTCAGGGTTTACTCCTGACTCTGTGCTCAGGGTTTATTCCTGTGTCTGTGCTCAGGATTTAGTCCTGGCCCTGTGCTTAGAGATTACTCCTGGCAGTATTCAAGACACCACATATATAATCCCTGTATTAGCTTTCTGGACCCAATTCTTTTTTGTTTATTTCTTTTGTTTTACCATAGGCTTCTTGAAGCCAGTTCCTGCCACCTTTCATGAACAATGACTTTTTTCAGTACAAACACACACGCCGCACACACACACACACACACACACACACACAAACACACCCCATGAAACCACATAAGGAGGGTTTAGTTTCTGCAGAAGCTCAACCAGAATCTAAGGTTATCAAGGGAAAGGGATATACATGATAGCCTTTCAGTACCTATATTGCAAAACATAATTTCCAAGGAAAAGAGAGGGAGAGAGAGAGAGAGAGAGAGAGAGAGAGAGAGAGAGAGAGAGAAGGCCTGCCAGTAGGGGCAGGCAGGGGTGAAGGGAGTTTAAGGACATTGGTGGTGGGAAATTAGTAAAGGATGGGTGCTGGAACACTGTATGACGTAAACCCAATCATGAACAACGTGATAACTGTCTCTCACAGTGATACAATTTTTTAAAAAAGGATAACTAATAAATACCAGAAATGTCAGTAATTTTGGTAGATACCACAAAGAAATTCTATGCAAATAAAACATTACTTAGTAAAATTAACTCCCAATTTCCTTCAATCAAACAAAACAGCAAGAGAAAAAAATAGTTATGACCCACATAATGATGCCATACAAAACAATGCAGTGGAATTATTTTAATTTAATAGTCATTGAATGGCGGACTAAAATAAATGGGACACCTATTTTCTACTTGTACAGACATTTATTTTCTAAATGATATTCTTAATACTACCTTCCTTTTTATTTTTGTTTAATTTGGCAATGAATAAATAAAATCTCAAGGAGAGGAAGTGATTTGTTCAAACTCTGAAGGGAGCTCGGAAGAGCCAAAATGGAAATACAATGTACATCTTCACGAATAATGTACATGAAAACTTCTACGTGGATGTCTGGAGACACGGGCCGCTGATATATTTTTTATACATATGCTTCTAACTTTTACCCAGAACTTTTGCTCCATCTGGAGACATAGGCAGCTGAGATATTTTTTATACACATGCTTCCAACTTTTACCCAGAACTTTTGCTCCACCTTATATTTTAGCCTGTCCTCCCCTTCTATTTACACAGACTTTTGGAAAGTTTTTTAAAATGCATCTTGATGCAGATAATGACTTTTAAAAATATTGTAAACACCTACAACATTTTTATGCGTAATGATTTGATGCAACAATATATGTTTACACATGGATGGAGATATTTTACTCTATAAAAGGCTTTGTATATTCACGTACATTTGTTTCTGAGATTTCTAAATCTAATTATTTTCCTTCAATTTCCAGAAAGAGACAATGCTCCTGATTTTCGCTTTCATTTTCTGTTTGTTTGGAGATTCTGGGCCTCTCCCAGATTAGAGTCTTCTGGCTCTGTGCTTGGGGATTAAGAGCCCACTCAGCATCTGGGTTCAAACCTGGGCCCTTCACGTGCAAAAGCATGTATTTTGGCCTTTTGAACTATTTTTTGTCCTAATGCTGTTGGTTTGATCGTAAGCAAACAGTTCCATCATTGGAGACAGTGTTGTATACAAGTTTATGGTGAAGGTGAAAATAGATGTGATAGTTTCTTCCAGTGATACTCACCATCTTTTGCTTGAAAAGATAAGCAAGTGATATTTTTCTTTTTGGCATGAAAAGGAAGAGAAGTTAGATCAACTTAAAAATAAACAGTATCTTGGGATTGACACTGTTCAGGAGAATGATCTTTTCCTTTTCTTTCTATAGAGCCCCGTCATGGGTACGGATCTTGCTGTGGGCAGATGTGTCCACACAAGCCTTATTTTATGTTTTCTGTACACCATTCAAAACATATCAGTAAAATACACAATGTGATTGATCTTAATTCATCTCAACACTTTAAAATAAGCACTACTTTTTATGCTCTTTTGGGGGTCACACCTGGCAATGCTCAGGGATTTCTCCTGGCTCTGCACTCAGGAATTACTCCTGGCGGTGCTCAGGGGACCATATGGGATTCTGGGGATCGAACCTGTGCCACACGGGCTGACCACATGCAAGGCAAATAAATGCCCTACCCATTGGACTATCGCTTCAGCCCAAGCACTATTTTTTTACCAGAAAATTTTATTTGAAATCATATATCTGGTATGATACCAATGTTTTCTCAATTGTGAAGGATCACTTAACAATGGCTTTCTTTCCTATCTCTGACAGATGGCCATCGTTACACTTACCTCTGTTTTCTACAAGCCTTGTTTCCTTAATAAGTAGAAAAATATAACCAGACACAAGGCATTTGGCGTAAAGAAAATTTCCAATAGATTATGCAAAAAAATAATGTCTAAAAGGAAAGAAAGAGATGCATGAGAGAGAGAGAGAGAGAGAGAGAGAGAAGAAAAGAAGGGAGGGAGAAGTACCTGCCATAGGGACAGGCTGAGGTGAGGACGGCAGTTTCTGATTCACAGAAATTTGCAGCTAGCTTTATTATAAAAAATAGAATTTATTGAAAATACACTATGTGTAAGACCCTGTGCAGATAACTGCTAGATAATAGTGTTAATAAATATATTACAAAGATCACAGCTATCATCTGACAGTGGCAGATACTGCCATTGTCAGGAATACTGAAGTAACAGAGCTTTCTGTATTCCTAGCTGCCTGCTAGCAACACTGAACACAGGGCTCAACAAGATAGTTTCCATCTCCAGGGGGTTAAGTGCTATAAGAATGTTTAACAGATAACAAAAATATCAGCCATGGTGCATGTTACAATGGGATGTTTTGGGTAATGTCACAGATAATGTCTGGAAGAATGTCTGCCTAAGCTGGAATGTTTGTGAAAGACCTTCCTGGAAAGGTCCTATTTGGGTTGAAATTTGGCTTGAATATTAGATGGAGGCAACTTTGTGAGGCTCTCACCATGATTAGGAAGAACACCAGGGGAAAAGACGCAAGACGACAGCAACTTGGTATATTAAGAACCAAAAATAAAAGACAGTCAGTACTCAGAGAAGAAGCGAACAGAACGTCTGCTCATTCAGTCTCAAGTTTAGATTTGCTTCCCAAGGAAAGAGATCTTTAACGAGTGCTAGGTAGAGAAGTAACAGAGGCTAGTTTGTACCTGATACGAGTCTGCTCTGCTCACCATCTTTTGTGGTGGATTTGAGGCAGGTGAGAGACAGGGTCTTGGTCAGTGTTGTAAAGGACAGAGCTAGAAGAAGCCAGCTGGAATGATAATGATGAGGCACACAGAAATGTTAAAATACTAAAATATCTCCTAATGGGGACAAAGAATATGGAATTTCTGTTCTTCCATTTAAAAAAATCCCTAATTAAGTGTCCAAACTCTTCAGATGTCTTGGGGATAGTCTAAATGGCCATGCTTCTCTCTCAATTTGTGGCTCATAGAGTGTGTCTTAGATGGCTCTCTCTGTATCCTTTCTTCTCTTGTTTTTATTAAAAACAAAAACAATTCAGTGTTCCAGCTCAGACACTTGGCCAGTCCATAACAGATGACGTTTCCAAGCTTCCCCTGCTACCTTGTGATGAAGTTAACTCTGCTAGAAATGAGGAAATATACTCATCAATGTGGCTTTTCTTCAGGACATAGTCATTTGGTAATTAATTCTCTCTTTCCTCTCCCCCTCAAATTGCAACTCAATTGTGGAATCAACCCAGCTTTGACCACAGGGGCATGAGAACATCACCCTGGAACTCATCAGAGAAACCAAATGAAGGGACTCTACTTCCCTGAATGACCTCATGGAACAATTCCTTGGCTGGCTGCCAGAGCTCCCCTTCAATCTATATCACATGAGAAAAATAAGCTCCATTCTTTCTAGGGACTTGCTGTGTTCTCCTGTCTTTTGGTTAAGCCATTTAGCCCACCCCTAATAAATATGAGGGGCTTGGGAGGAAATTAAAGTAGCATTTAAAGCAGAGAAGCTAGGGCAGAGCGGATGTCTTAGGGGTTAATCAGGGATTTTTAAAAAGATAAGTAAATATCTTTTCTTTAGTTCCCTCTTTTGCGTGATAGGAAGAAAGCATAGCCAACCAATAGAAAACGATTTTGATATGAATCAATCCCAAAGCCCTAAGGCCATACTCAAGCTTTGTGAGTTCTACCTCCCAACTAAGATTCAGTGAGTAATAATGGAAGATTCCAATCACGTACCCTGTATAACATTAACTTTGCGATATGTGGATTGAAAAAAGGAACAAAATGGTAACAAGATTTGTTTTCTTCACCAGTTATTTGAAGACTTCCTTCATTTTGAATTAATTACTGTTAATGAAGAAATAAGGATATAGTATACATACATTGAAAATATGCCAAACTCTGTTAGTCAGACACATTTACACATGAGACCTTTTTTGCTCCATCTGTTCTGGGGGCTACAGCCAACTATTCTCATCTAATTTTAGTGTATCTAAATTTGGGAGCTTTACTAATTTCATTTTTTAAAAAACTACCAAGGCTATAAAGGACAACACATACACATTCACACACATACACCAAAATGAATTAAATAATATCAAACAATTACACTAGGAAATAAAATAGTCTTGTACATAGGGAAACATCTCCAGGATATTTTTGAGGACTGAAAAAAGAGAACATTTGTAAAGAAAGCCACCAAAACTACTTTTATTGTTTTTAGTTTCTCTTTCTCCCTTGTGAGTATAATTATTGGCTTTTCAAATTTCAGAATACGTTAAAATCTACAGGAAAAAAATGACCATACTCAATAAATTTCACTTTTCTACAACATTTTACTATAGGGATAGGAGATCAGGGCAGGGGGATAGGAAACTAACATTTATGGAATCCCTACTATGTGCTCCCTTTAGAATAGTTATTACATTGAGTTTTCTCATAAATCAGTGTGGTGGTACCATCATCTCAGTCATCATAATCCAGAAACCAGGTGGAACAGGATAAATTCATTACACAACTACATAACTGATATGGGTTCATGAATTCTTGAGCTTCAGTCCAAACCTTGGGTTGTGTGAGTCTGAAGCGTGACTCTGAAGCATGCCTTTGCCCCAAATGTCTGGAGAGGTCTGAGCCTCACTTTGCACAAATTGCAGGGTAGTATGAAATGCTCCCAGCACAGAATTCCCCAAATCACTTTCCACTCTGTTCTATTGTTTTTAAAGAACACAATAAAGATTTATTTCTCTAAATATTTACACAATACGCTCGTGTAAATCATTATTGCAATGAAAAATATAAAACACTCAAATATAGTTAAAATATGCAAGTATAGTTAAAAATATACTATGAATTTAATATACTTTTAAATTTCACTAACATTTTGTTTATCTATTTTATTTTATTGTATCACCATGAGATATAAAATTACAAAGATGTTCATGTTTGGGTTTCGGTCATACAGTGTTCCAGCACCCATCCCTCCACCAGTGCCCATTTCCCACCACCAGTGTCCCCAATTTCTTCTCCCCCTAGCCTGCCTCTACGGCAGGTTCTTTATCTCTTTTCTTTCACGTTCTATTTCTCTTTCTCTCCTTCTCTCTTCTCTCTATTACACATTGTGGATTGCAGTACATACATTTAGAGATTATCATGGTATCCTTTTTGCCTATATTCAACGTTCAGTTCTAGACTGAACTGGTGTTACCATTTTCAACAATTATTAGCACACTATTACCTTCTCTGTCTTACCTAACCTCTGACACCCACACATTTGTGGTACATTCCACCTATTGACAAGACCTCCTGATCCATGTTTGCCTGACCTTGGATATTTGTATTATATTATATATACTTGAGAGTATACCACCTACACGGCAGAGCCTGGCAAGCTACCCATGTTTTACTTGATATGCCAAAAATTAGTAACAATTATGGACCTCAATTCCATGACCTGAAGACGGGTTTGAGGCTCTTTACTGTCCCTGGAGCAAGCAGATGCCCTGGGCTACACTTGCTTGCGACAGGACGTATGGAGATCTTACTGGTGCCCACTCAAGCAAATTGCTGGACAACGGGAAGACAGTGATCCAGTGATAGTTTTGTTGTTTTAATCCTAGGCATAATTGATCTCTGTATTCCTTTTTAACATTTTGTATATCTATAGGTTGGTTATTACCTGAAGTCCTCATAACTCGTATTTGTACAGTAATTATTAGTTTATAGATCTATTCCTAGTTGCCTCCCCTAGGCTGATATCTTTTGAAGGATGAGAATTTTGGCATCTGTATATTCTCAGTGTCTGCATATTACATGCAGGTAGCTTGAACTCCATAAATAAATACTCAATAAATTTCAGTGATGCTGGCTAGTCCTGAGCCTCCATCAATCTTCAGGCCCCCAAGCCTGATTTCCATAAATAGCAGCTCTCATACAGGTGGGAAGTCTGGAAGAGCTGCACATCAGAAAGATCATGCAATTAATATACACCAAGACCTTTTGAGGCTATGCTTTATGGTTAACTGCGGAAGCATTTCTTAGTAAATGGGAATACAGAGGCTTTACTCTACTTCACTTTAAACACATCAAAAGATTCTGAAGGAGTGATTGATTGCACAAGTGTGAGTGTGTGGAGGATCACACATGGAATATGAGCTGATATTAGTCCTACAGCATTAGGATTACACACTTAGATAGAATATGAACTGATATTAGTCCTACAGTATTAGGATACACACATAGATAGAATATGAACTGATAATAGTCCTACAGTATTTGGATTACACACATAGATAGAATATGAACTGATATTAGTCCTACGTATTAGGATTACATGCATAGAATATGAGCTGATATTAGTCCTACAGTATTAGGATTACACACATAGTAAGAATATGAACTGATATTAGTCCTACAGTATTAGGATTACTTAACTGTGATCTTACAATTTGAGATTGTAAGAGCAAACAGAAACAGAACTTTTACAACAAATTCTTGAAACGTATAACTATCATCAACGTCATTAGATTCAATTATGCAACCATGTTTTTAGCTGCATACATTCTTCCATAACTCATTTCTTTGTTTTAAGTAATATATCACACCAAGGAAAGGTCATTAAGAGACACAATCCTATAGACCATCACACCCTGGATCCGTGATAGCAACTGGGAAAGAAATCTCAGTTTCTTTCCCTGCATGGCAGTGCTCAGGGAACAAATAGTGCCCAAATCCTTCTCATTTCTATTTTTTTTTGTCAAAATGTTCTAGTGTCATCTTGAATCCAAAAGAGCTTGTAACAAGGACATCACTGTCAGTGTGACAGCCCTAGGCAGAAAGGCAAGAAGCCAACATCATTTTTGTCCAGTTCTGCAGAGTGATGTTTATTCTCCCAGCCAGATTGTCGCTCATTGTGGAGATCGTATCTAGAACTATTGAAAGGTCTGACATTGTGCTCTAGTTGCAGGCTAACAAGTTGCCCTGTCACAGTCTTTGCTCTGTGATAGAGGAAATAAGAAATCAGTGACAAAGGAGAGTTTGGTTAAAGCAGTTGTTGGTGAGTCAAGCAGGCCTAGAATTATCGTTAGGAGAAAAATAAAGGCATCATGCCTGAAATGGTTAAAAGTGTTTAATTAGGACTATATAATTTTACACTCCATCCTAGTCATTACTTAGGAAGCAGCTGAGAGAAAACAACCCCCTTCTGGAAGAGGTGCATTCAGTGATCAAATTGTCTTAAAGAGGTGTGTGGAGAGGGAGGAGATGACGAAAGTATGGCTGGAGATACTACTGAGCCAATTTCCCATTAAGGAAGCTAGTGCTGCTGCTCAGAATACCTTGATACCTGTGGAGGGCAGGTACATGGAAGGGCCATCAAATACTGTGATAATCCGACTTTACCCTGCGACATGTGAGAAAAGACATCATTATCAGACTGCAAGTGGCTTGGAAGTCAGATGCTTAACATGGATTCATTGCAAAGGGTTCAACAGTCTGACCAGAGTTGCATGATTGGCCTGAAACAGAAGTGCTTTAATCTAAAACATATCAATGGAAATGAGGCCTTCCTGATAGTTCTTAAGGGAACCAAGGTCTTCTATAATCAATTTGCATTTGGTGGCTAGCTACCATTTTGTTGATGTGAAATTGCAATTCAAGTGTCAATGACTAGCAAAATAAACTTCCTACAATTAAAAAGAAAATCAACCAGGAATGGGGGTTGGGGGAAACTCTCAGGACTCCCTTGTGTGGTGTCTTTTACCCTGTTAGACCCATGGTTCCACAGTGGGAGGCCCAGGTGTGGCATGCAACTGTAGCCTCAGCATCCCAAACCAAGAGGCCTTGCTTGCCCCATCTGTCATCACTTGTATCTCTTGTCTAGTATCACTTGTCTTCCCGCTGTTTATCGATTTGCTCAAGTGGGCACCAGTAAGTCTCTGTCTGTCCCTGTCACATGCTAGTGTAGCCCAAGAGCATCTGCTCACTCCAGGAACATGAAGAGCCTCAAACCATTTGTTCAGGAATTGGGAATGAGGTCCATCATCAATACTGTTCTTGGCATATTGAATACCCATCGGTCATAGTGTACATGTTTCTGTGTTGATTGGGAATGGATACAGGATGGGGTGGTAGACATTGGGGTGGCACTGGATCTTTCAGCAACTTCAGTCTTTACTCTGTCAGTCTCATCAGAGAACAGACTCTTAACCTGGGCTTGATTCCAATAGTTCTACCAACAACCACAATTTATTCCCAAAGTTTTCAGAACCAAATTGGGCTCCCTTAAATCTGCCAGTCTTTAGATTCTAAGTGATAGACCAAATAGCCAGACCACTGGCAATAACCCAAATCACAAAAAAAAAATTAAATTAACAGTTCTTCAAAGACAGAATTTCCCAGAGCTATGAGGACAGTCTTGAGTTGCTCCTGATTGAAGTAACTCTTTTCATTTTTTATTTTGCATCACTGACACTGAAGTTAACCACTGTAACAGTCTAGTGTATCCCACAAGAGTTAAGATTAGGGATAGGGGTAGAGTTATAGCTGAAATAGAAATTCTAGTTTTAGAAATACTTGATATATTTATATGTGGACATATATGGGCAAAAGACCTGGAATGAAAGAAAACTAAACACTTAATTTCAATGGGTGATTCATTTCTTTTTTTTTTTCATTTTTTTGCTTTTTTGGGTCACACCCACCTAGCAATGCTCAGGGGTTACTCCTGGCTATGCGCTCAGGAATCACTCCTGGCACTGCGTGGGGACCATATGGAATTCTGGGGATCAAACCCGAGTCAGCTGCATGCAAGGCAAACACCCTACTGGTTGGAGTATCACTCCAGCCCCAGGTGACTCATTTCCAACGTCTACATTCTAGAAGTGTCTAATGCATAACCCATGTATTATTAAAGTTCTAGTGTTCAATGAGCAGATCAAAAAGAATTACAAATATTATAACAGAGGCTACTTCTACATAATAAATGAGGCCAAAGCAGGTAGAGGACCCTAGTCACGGTAGAGGAATCTAGTCACTCATTCTTTTACTGAATATCAACAACGTGTTTCTGGGCCAGGGAAGCGTATTTGAGAAAAAACTCAGGTTTGGTGCCAGAACCAGAGTAGAGCAGACAGACTCAGGTTGCCTTACATGCGGCTGCTCTGGGTTTGATCCCTGGCACTGCACATGGTCCCAAAGCCCCTGAGTGCAGAGCCAGGAGTAAATCCCAAGCACCACTGGATATGCCTCAAAAACCTAAAAAGAAAAAAGAAAAACGTGGGCTTCAAGACTTTTTTTTTGCTTCTGTTTGGAGGGGGAGACACACCTGGCTCTGTACTCAGGGATCACACCTGGTGGTCCTTGGAGAGATATGGGGGAAAAACCAGGATCAGCTCCATGAAAAGCAGCACCTTATCCCTTCTATTGCCAAATTTCTATTGCCAAATTTCTCTATATTTTGATATCTACCTCTTAGGTACAATCCTTCTAAGGAATAACAGACTTTCTGTTAAACTTCATTTTTAATTTCTTTTTCTTGGTTTGGGACCACACCTGGCAATAAGCAGGTAATCCAGGGCTTACTTCTGGCTCTGCTCTCAGGGATCACTCCTAGTGAGGCTCATGGGACGCCAGGGATTGAACCTAGGTTTGCTGTGTACAAAACAAGCATATTCTGACCACTGTACTATTTCTTTGGCCCTTTGATAAACTTTAGGGCCTGGTCTGCCTTTCTGGGTATATATCTGCCTTTCTTCAGGAAGAAGCTTTTTATTCTTTTCCGGGACCCTCCAGATCTACAACACTCAATTGGCTCCTGGTTTGGGGGGTCAGCTACAGAAGAGGTGCCAGAGGGGGCTTACCGATATTGGTTCTACTTCCTGAATTTTAGTGGGATAATTCATAGATTAGCATTATAATAGAAATGAATTTTATAGACACACAGTCTGCTTGTTGTCCAAACAGTTGTTGGAGAAATTTCTAACATTTCCCCAAGCTTGATGAGGTCTCTTTTAATTTAATCTTCAATTCAGATCTGTTCCATCTGTACCTGCCCCCCATTCATATTTTCTCTATTTCCTTTGTAAAAATATGTTCATGGTGCCTTAAAAAAAAGAATAAAATTATATGTGTGCTAAAACCTTAAATAATACAAAAAGCTAATGGGGCTGAAGCGATAGCATAGCAGGCAGAGTGCTTCGTCCCAAAAAAAAGATGAGTGGGAATATCAATTGCTAAGATATCTTCTAAGAGAAGATATCAAAATATAGAAGGCTTTTGGGGAACTCAGGGCTGCTTAAATCCATTGCAATATTCATAACTGCAAGGGCACTCTGCTAAAAGGAGGGGAATGGGGAAAATCAGGAAGGAGGCCAGGCCACGCTGAGATGAAATCAAGCTGTGTTCTGCTCAGGAAGAGTTGCACAGGGTTCAAGGCTGTGCCCAGCTTCAAGAGGAGTCGTCGTTCTGAAACCAAGTGCCAGAGGGAGACGGTTTCTCTTACCTGTGTCTAGCCCTGTCTGAGCTAGATGTAGTCCTGGAATGAGAACATTCTCCTGAATGCCGAAATGCAAGGACACCCATTGAAATTCTATGAAAGTAGATTAAAGATAAATAAAAGATGGCATTACTTTCTACAGTGGGTAGTAAACATATGGAACTCATTATCCTCAAGATGTTGCGTAGTCCACAAATATAAATAGGAAAAAGAAAGATTTAGATAAATTCATGCTTGTTAGATTCATATGAGCTACTAGAACATTGTTAGAAACACACAGGGAAAATCTCCAAATGCTTTCAGGGAAAACACCATGTTTGCCTTTGAAGTGTCATGTCAGACCAGTGATACAACTTAAAGGCACACATAGCTGACTCTCCAGATGTGTCAGGGAAATCTGCATCCAGAAGACCCAAGATGAATAAATACATTCGAACTATATGCTTTACAGTAATGTAGTGTAAAATCTTTCTCAGGGAACTGGAGTGATAGTACAGCAGGTAAGGCTTGCTGACGTGGGTTCAATCACCGGCACCCCATATGGTTCTCCAAGTCCACTAAGAGTAATCCCTGAGCACTGAGCCAGGAGTAAGCCCTAAATACAGCTGGGTGTGACCAAAAATAAAAATGAGCCTTAATGGGGACATGGGTTTTCATGCCACTTTGAACTGCACTTGACACACTTAGCCTTTCCTTGGAAACAGTTCTCACGGCAAACAAGCACTATTCTGGACTCTAAGAGAATACTGTCTTAGAACTTTGGGCATCAACTTCAATATGGAGCACTACTTGAGCACAACCTGGTTGTGGTACCAGCATCTAACCCAGGGCTTCACACAGGCAAAGCCTGTGCTCTACTGGTTGATGCATGCATCCAGCACCTAGGCTAAACTTCTAACTAGCTTACCTAAAGGTTGAGGAATAACAGGACATTGGATATTCTTGATGCCCTTGGATACCAAATACGTTTACCTCTGAACCTAGAGGCCCTCGCGTCCTTTCCTGGTTCTCCACAATACCTATTTTGTTCAGCTCCTCCAACCTCATCAGAACAAAGGTACCCATGAGCCTGAAGCCAGGCTCCAGAGATATGGAGATGCTTCTCCTTCTAGTTCAAGCCCATCTAGCAGAATTACGATCTTGTCCATGGCTCTCAGTTATATAATGCATCACAGCACAACAGTCATCTATCAATCAATACAATCTAGATTTGTCAACATTAGAGTCCAGAGTCTTTGCCCGATCTGACTTGGTTAAGCCCCAAGTCTACCTCTCTTCCTTTGTGTGGTCTATCCACTAATATGAGATGCAGATAGATCTTATTAAACCTTCATGCATTTTTTGGATTTTTCTTCAGAACAAGAGTGTGCATAAATCTCCAAATGAATACATGCCCTATTGGGGCAGAAGGTTCAATGCTTAGTCCCCAAGTGGGGTGCCGCTTAGGTTCCAAAACTCTGGAAACCACCACAGTCACTTGAAGATGCAATGCTGGAGGACCTCCAGCCCATAGCTGGAGATACTCAGGATTCTCTGTATGCTAGAATCAATCTTGGGCCTCACCTCTGCACTGCAGGTGTGCCACAGTTTTGAGCTCTCTCCTTAGTTCCAGTTACGATATTTTATAAATTCTAATTGCACAATCCATTTTAATTTTCACTTTCCAATAGCTTTGAAATAAGGATTCATCTACTATTTTATGGTTTTTCATAATCTCCCTGAGTCAAGTAGTGCTCAGCACATAGTTGCGCACATGTTTGTGAGGGTAGTTCTGTGAGAAGTGAAGCTTACTGAAAATAGAGTGATTTGGTTGCCTGTCAGGACTAAACAACTGCATGGCTTAAGACAACTCATTTGGGAATTGTTGAGGTAGCAATATAAACCTTTTTTTTTTTTTTTTTTTTTTTTGCTTTTTTGGGTCACACCCTGCAATGCTCAGGGGTTTCTCCTGGCTCTGCACTCAGGAATTACTCCTGGCGGTACTCTGGTAACCATATGGGATGCTGGGGATAGAACCCGGGCCGGCATGGGCCGGCAGCGGGCAAGGCAAATGCCCTACCCGCTGGGCTATTGCTCCTGCCCAAACCTTTTTTTTTTTTTTTTTAGGCTTCCCATGAGTATCTTTCAACCAAAGCCCTAAAGCTCAAGAATTAAAACTTGCATAATGATGTCAGTGCTTTGGCAAAAGGTCCTAGAGGTGATAAGGAAGCCCTCCTTTTGTGGAAAGGCTTCCTCTCCAGTGCTTTTGGGGGGCACAGTGCTAGCATTCTTAAAAAAAAAAATCACAAATCCCAGGAAGCTGAATCCAAAAGTGATGCAGAAGAATGAGCTTTTGAATGTACACAAACCAACTGGCCAGTTTATTTTAAGTAATTCACCCTCTCTTGTGTGAAAAAGAGGTAAATGATTTTTTAAAATATCTATGTCTAAATAACTTATTCTATGTAACAGGAAAGTTTTGTGTAGTACTTTAGTTGTAGTGGATCTTTTCCGTGTAAACTCATAAACTAATAGTGTAGGTGATAGAACAGAGATGCTGACCCATCAGCCCCCCCCACCATGCTTAACAGCACTTTTATAAATAGGTGGTAGCATGTGAACTATTTCTGGCCAGAGGAAAGGGGTGGGAAGCCATTTGTGATATTTTTTGGATGAAAGCATAGAAAAACTAGGGTCTTGACTTCTGGGTGACTTTTCTTTTGATACAGGAAACCTGAAGGTCCTTCTAAATATGATGGCATTTCCATCAGCACATGGCTTCTAGGTGACCAAGTAGAGCAAAGGCCCCCAATGAAATTCTAGCATGTAGTATGAACCACCGACATTAGGGTTGTTTTTAACTATAACGTGAGTCTACTGTAGCCTGGTTGTCCCCCGGTAATCTCTCAGTTCCTTCTGATATCTTACATTTGATGAAATACATCATAAGTAGTACTGACATACAGACTATGCTGGATTTAATGTACAGTTTATTTTACAAAGATAAGAAGTGATACATAGTTAGTAGACACCATACTTCAAACTCTGAATTTTGATATTTTCCTGGGCAAGCAATATGCAGTTAATTCTCTTGTGAGGCTGGATAGTAGCAAGGAATTTGTTCACATGTGTAAACTGTATAAACTGTTGATACACTGCAGACCATCACACAATCAGTACAATAGTCAGCAAATAACATGAGATATCCCACACGCCATTATAAAATGGGCTCTTTGTTAGATTAGTTTTTTTTTTCTCACCATAGGCTAATATAAGTGTTCTGGTCTTAAGACAAGCCAAACTAAGGTTAGCTTAAACTGTGTTTAAAGTAAGCTAGACTACAAAATGATGTTTTACTGGTGAGGCATACTAAACTTTGTTTCAACTGATGATATTTTTTAACTTATTTTTTTGCCTTATAAGGATGAAACTTCATTATAAAGAAAATCTGTACTGGCATACTCAGTGGCATGTTGGTGAATCCTGAAAACCAGCTCTCATAGGCTGGTGAAGGCCCTAATGCGGAGCATTTACCCATTTTTGTTGTGCAACTGCTCCTCCCCCTCACCCCCATCAAATTTAAATTACAATTGTGATACCAGTCAACTTGCTAACTTCCTGAAAAATTAGCAAATGGCCTTTTGAACAAATATAAGTGGGCTTTAGCATATCACTAGATACATCCCAGAAACAGAACTCCTGTTAACATTTTTCTTTAGAATATCCCTTGGATTTTGGCATTGAACTTCGTAAGACACACACACACACACACACACGCACACTTTTTAAATTTTATCATACCACCATGAAATATACAATAACAAAGAAGTTCATGTTTGGGTTTCGGTCATACAGTGTTCCAGCACCCATCCCTCCACCAGTGCCCATTTCCCACCACCATGCCCTCAATTCCCTCCCCCTCACCCTAGCCTGCCTCTATGGCAGGCTCTTTTTTTTTTTAAGTATTTTATTAGACCACAGTGAGATATACAATTACAAAGATGTTCATATTTGGGTTTTGGTCATACAGTGTTCCAGCACCCATCCCTCCACCAGTGCCCATCTCCCATCACCTACATCCCCAGTTCCCTCCCCCTCCCCAGCCCACCTCCAAGGCAGATTCTTTATTTCTTTCCCTTTCTCTCTATCTCTTTCTCTTTTCCTTCCCTTCCACATTGTGGATTACAGAACATACATTAAGGGTTGTCATGAGTATCTTTTTGCCTGTATTTAACGCGGAGTTCTAGGTTGGTATTAGTACTTTTGACAATTGCTAGCACAATGTTCCATTTTCTGTCTTACCTAGCCTCTGACTCCCACACGTTTGTGATAATTTCCACCTTTGACAAGACCTCCTTATACACGTTTCACTTGACTTTGGATATTGGTATCATAATATGTACATATATATTTATGTCATGCAAATAAACTAAACTGAGATTGTATTTCTATTATAAATGTGGTTTAAAATGGTTCAGCATTAGATATGAGCCATTCTGAGGTTAGGAACAGTTTAGATTCTAATGTTCGACTTATCAGTGCACAGTAGAAACCATCCTGCTGGTTCAACCTTAGCTAATCTGTATCCTAAAGTGTCTTTCCTTTAAACCAAACTTTCATCTTTCCAACACTGATGATTTAGAATAAGGCTCAAATCCTTTCTCCTGGAAAGTGTAGTCTATAGAGAAATAAATAAACAGTTTACACATGTGAACGGGATATAGTCATTCTATATCTGTCTCTCTCCTTCTGGCTAATTTCACTCAACATGATCTTCTCCATGTTCATCCATTTATAGGCAAATTTCATAACTTCATTTTTAGTAACAGCTGCATAGTATTCCATTGTGTAGATGTACCAAAGCTTCTTTATCCAGTTATCGATTCTCGGGCACTCTGGTTGTTTCCAGATTCTGGCTATTGTGAATAATGCTGCTATGAACATAAAAGTAGGGATGGTGTTTCCGCTGCGTATTCTTGGCTTCCCAGAGTATATTGCCAGGAGTGGTATGGCTGGGTCAAATAGGAGTTTAAATTCTAGTCTTTGGAAGAATGTTCATATTGTTTTCCGGAAAGGCTGTACCAGCCAGCATTCCCACCAACAATGGATGAATGTCCCCTTTTCCCCACATCCGCGCCAGCTCTTGTTCTTGCTCTTTTGGATATGTGTATGGTAGGTTCTTTATCTCTTTTCTCTCTCTCTCTCTCCTCTCTCTTTCTTTCTCTCTTCCTTCTCTTACACATTGTGGATTACAATACATACATTTAGAGGTTATCATGTGACACGCACGTTTTAATGGGGAAATATATTGATGCACTCAAATCTCAACAAAAAAGTTAAAAATGAATGCATAAGCACTGCTCACAATAGCCAAAATCTGGAAACAACCAGAGGGCCCGAGAACTGATGACTGGATAAATAAACTGTGATTCATCTACTCAATGGAATACTACACAGCTGTTAGGAAAAACGGAGTTATGAAATTTGCCTATAAGCAGATGGTCATGGAGTGGATCGTGCTGAGTGAAATTAGCCATAGGGAAAAGGACAGATATAGAATGACTTTATTTATTTGCGGGATATAAAAAATACTATGATACCAATATCCAAGGCCAGACAAAACATGGATCAGGAGCTCTTTTCAGTAGGTAGAACCTACTGCAAATGTGTGGGAGTCAGAGGTTAGGTAACACAGAGAAAGGAACAGTGCACTAATAATTATAGTAAATGATAATACCAGTGTAGAACTGAGCATTGAAAGTAGGCAAAAAGATTACATGATAATCTCTAACTGTATGTATTGCAAGCTACAGTGTGTAAAAAGAAGGGAGGGAGAGAGAGAGAGAGAAAGGGAGAGAGAGAGAGAGAGAGAGAGGTGAAAATTGCCTGCCATAGATGCAGGCTGGCGGGGGTAATCATGGGGAAATATTGGTGGAGGGAAATGGGCACTCGTGGAGGGATGAGTGCTGGAACACTGTATGACTGAAACCCAAATATGAACACTTTTGTAAATGTATATCTCAGTGGTATAATAAAATTTTTTAAAAAAATTATACTGTAAAATTACATTTAATAATAAAAAATAAAATAAAATTGACAGAAAAAGTCAACGCATAGGGAAAGATAATTGAAAGAATCATATACACACACTTAAAAAGTATATATTGTCAAAAAAAAAGTATCTATTATCAACAAAGTTTCTCTATTTCTGGTTGTCTGCCGAGACATCATAACATAAAAAGCTACATAAAAGATTTACAATCTTGGTAATTCTTTGATGATCAACAAACACTATTTAGTAATTTGCCATCATAATTTTAGTTATTACCTAGAATGCACATTATAACATTTTCATGACTGTTATCAGGACAATATATTTTCCTATTTAAAATAATGGGAAGCAGACTTCCAGTCAACCTTTTTTTATGCAGAACATCTAGTTTTCAGTAACGGATTACCGATATAAAATGGAATATAGTCATTGCATGACACTAAGTCTTTTAGCTCTTCTGGTCTTTAGTGTCTGGATTTATTGACATCTATTTGACTGACATAACTAACATTTTGCATGATTTTTGGTTTGTAGTTGTGTTCAAGATGGATAATACCACTGGAGAACTAAACTGAGATTGTATTTCTATTATAAATGTGGTTTAAAATGGTTCAGCATTAGATATGAGCCATTCTGAGGTTAGGAACAGTTTAGATTCTAATGTTTGACTTATCAGTGCACAGTAGAAACCATCCTGCTGGTTCAACCTTAGCTAATCTGTATCCTAAAGTGTCTTTCCTTTAAACCAAACTTTCATCTTTCCAACACTGATGATTTAGAATAAGGCTCAAATCCTTTCTCCTGGATAAGTGTAGTCTATAGAGAAAACATTGAAGCAAATGCCTCATCAAAATATAATTTCTGCCTACCATAGGGTCTGATATTTTGTTTATAAAACTTCATAATTTTGTATCCAGAAATCCAGAATACTACACAGTGCCCCCTGGGAAAGATCACACCTTAAACACTTTATCAAGCACAGGGCCTCACGGAAGGCTGGGGAGGCTGGCGCTCGGCCTGCGCCGGGCCTAGCTGACCATGGAACCCCGAGGAGAACAGATGGGTTTTGGGAGTGGGCCCGTCGCCTCTGAGGGGTCCCGGAAGCAGCCGGATGAGACTCGCCCACCACACTAGCCATCATTTTTGCTGTCCGGACGCTGCGAAAGCGGCCTCAGACCAGATCAACAGAGCAAAGCCAGTTCGAGCCCAGTTCGCGCGCCGCTTGTGGCTGCGCAGTCCACTAAAATAGTGAAACAGTAATGTCTTTTAATGCATTGCAGTCAACGAAGAGCAGGAAAGTTTGTTGGGAAGGAGATATAAAGAGGAAAGAAATGACATACAGAACTCGCCAAGTGGTTGAGGTGCGGGAGGCGGGGAGGGAGGTGGGGTCATTGGTGTTGGGAGATGGGTTTGGGCGGAGGGTGCGTGTTGGAACACTGTAGAACCAAAGCTCTACATAGCATCTTTCAATAAAAAAAAAGGTGGAATCTTCCACAAACATGTGGGAATCAGTGGTTGGGTAGGACAGAGAAGAGAACAGTGTGCTAATATTTGTCAAAAATGATAATACCAGTCTAGAACTGAGCATTGAATATAGGAAAATAGATATACATGATGATCTCTGAATGTATGTATTGCAATCCACAATGTGTAAGAGAAGAGATAAAGAATTTGCCATAGAGGCGGGCTGGGGTAGGGGGGGAGGGAAGTGGGGACATTGGTGTTGGGAAATGGGCACTGGTGGAGGGATGGGGGCTGGAACACTGTATGACGGAAACCCCAACATGAACATCTTTGTAATTGTATATCACATGGCGGTGTAATAAAATATTTAAAAAAAAAAACACTTTATCATTTGAATCTTCAGAGAAGAAAAAAAACAATGAATTAAGGTCAAAGACTCAAGAAAAAGATGAAAGTTTCTTCTTGGTGAAAGGTAAGTACTAAGGAAAAAAGAAACAGGTGCTAAAAGACCAACTTCACCTCCTTGACAATGTAGTCTGGAATTCCCACCATGTACCCTACTAAACAATAGGATTCCCAGCCAGGGCCCTCACAGTATACCCGTCCCATGATACAGTTTGGGACAGTAGAAAAGCCAGATTATAGTTTACAAATGTCATCACACTCCCCTCATTTTACTCTTAATTTTATTATGTTACAGACAGGATAGAAATGAATTTTATCCCTCCCCCCGCCCCTTGCTGGAAGTCCTTGCTCTAGAAAAGGACTGACCTAAAAAGTTCAATACTAGCTTTTATCCACAGTTCTTGCTTCTTGGAATGGCATCAGTGTCTCTTAGAAACCAGAGAATCTTAGATCCACACTCCAGTGGGCCCCTATGTGATTGAAGTAAGTTCACGTTTAGGATGTCCCCTATTGTATGAGGGAGCTGAGGTAGCACGGAAGACTTCCATGCTGTCTCTCAAGCAAGTTCCTCCGGTGCATTTGAACTGGGTGGTCAGGAACACTGGAAAGCTATCATCAGTCAAGAGAACATTTCTTGCATTCTTTTAGTACAACACACAGTTGGACTGGCTCTCCCACAGAAACAGAGGCTATTCGGGAATGACTGGTGAGAGTTCTAGCCTGTTTTTTTATTGAATGCTTCTCCCTGTTTCCTCATATAACCCTCTTCATGGTTTGCTTGTTTCATGGTTATTGTAGAAAACTGAGCCTCAAGTTTCTCTGGCTTTATGTGTCGTACATACTACCTGTCAAGTATTAGTACTAATCACTAAAAGACCTTCCTTGTTAATTGACATTTAACACCTTGAATATTACATATCTGAGAAAGTACACTTAAATATTTGAAATAATTGTGTATTTCTTAAAGCACTACATAGCCCCAGAATCATATTACCCCAGGGTTTCCCCATAATTTTTCCAAATACCTTCAATATTCCTCTTATTTGCTTCTGGAATTTCCTTTTAACACCCAACAACTCCGCAATGCCCCCCACCCCCATTTTAATGCTTCTGAAGAAATGACACATACCTCCTACATCCATCTCTTCTAGTTACAGATAATTCCAATCAGCAGAATTTTTTTTCATCTACTAGAATAAAATGTATTGCCTATGAGTCTTTGTGATTACTTTTCGGTTATAGTTATGAATTCCATGTCATATTTCCCTTGGCTGATTGAGCTACTCCTTCTTGTTTTAGAAAAAAATTGGGAAACAAAACACAGAAATATGATAGCTGGGTTCCAAAGGACATGAAGAAGCACGCGAAGAAACCCAAACTAAACTGCATTTCTCTCTAATTAACAATTCTGTTCAGTATATGGTCTGCCAAGAAACGCTGCTTCACTCTGATAATACGTAAGCAAAAACATCAGTCCCTGGGAAAGATCATGGATCAGGGTGTGGTAAAAAATCCAGAACTCGTGCCCCTCCCTTCATGGGTCAAACATCTGGCAGATATCCGAAGGTAGAATATCTCCCCGGTCAGAATCCAGTGGGGGAGCTGGTCCTTCCCACAAAGGAGATTCGCCTCTCTGGCAGCTGGCAAGTTTCCTTTGTGCAATGGGTGTTCCTGGCACCCCATAAAAGTCCTCCCTCCCTCAGCACTCTTTTTCTTCCTCTCCACCCCGCACTCCACACCCTGCTGCACACACCCTCCCACTCCAACCTCAATAAAGCCCCTCCCTAACGAACACACACACACACACACACACACACACACACACACACACACACACACACACACACACACACACACACACCCTGCAACTTCCTCTGCAAACAGCCCGCAGAGCTAGGAGACTCACAACCCGGGCGTGGGTGCCTGGCTCTGCCCTGGCCCTTCCCCTCCGGGCACCTTCACACAGCCCTTAACTTCTGCTCTTTCTCACTGCCTCCTCCATTTTCTGTTCCGTTCCTTTCTTTTATTATCTTCCTTTCCCTCATTCCAGCCCACCCTGCTGGGCTCCTGGGCCTGGGAATGCTGGCACGCTTAATCTTCTACACATTTGTAATCTGGAGCTGTCACCGGCAGGAAAGTCGTCAGCCAACATGTGCCTGCCTGTTCCTCTCCACAGCGAGGCTGAGACGGAGGATGGGAAGGAGCTGGCAGTCAGGCCTATTTCTGGAAACTACAAAAACCTCTTGTTTTCCTTTCTTAAATTCCTGGAGGAACCAAGGCAGGCTCTAAGGTAGTCACCATCCGCCCCCTCTCCCCTCGCTTTTGCTGCCAGTTACCCCTCCCCCTTTCTCTTTCTGGATGCCCTTTAGGATATGGGGCGGTTTGTGCCTACTGCCCTTAATGGCAGTTACCCAGAGCCAGGAGACACTCGCTGGAGGAGGACAATGAAAGAGGGGTAACAGACCAATGCGCCTAACTGGAGCTTTAGGTAGTTTGAATATTTGCTTGACTCTCACTTCCTACTTACAGCCAGAGTGTTGAGTCAATGAAATGCGGGACCTGTCAGCTAATGGCGCTTCCATGCTTCACTGCACCTCGAAAAGTCACTGGAATCTAAAGGTGTTCTTCGTGGGCGAGTGAATTGGCACATTCATTACCTGAGTTACTTTCTCTTCCTTGGTGAGGCAGATGGTAGTTATTAAAGACAGTGGGGGTCGTTTAGTCCTTCCATACCAAGAACACATGAATTTTATTAATAGCTGTTGTTTATATGAACTAAATATCAAGCACAGCCTACCACACTACATTGGACTTTACACAAGTAAGGAAGATCACTGTTTCTGTTTACTGAAAATTTGTTATCAAAAAGAAGAAATGAAGATCATTCTTTTCTTTTTTCTTCTTTTTTTTTTTTTTTTTTTTTTTGCTTTTTTGGGTCACACCCGGTGACACTCAGGGGTTACCTCCTGGCTCTGCACTCAGGAATTACTCCTGGCGGTGTTCGGCCGACCATATGGGATGCCAGGAATTGAACCCAGGCCGGCACAGGCCGGCCGCGTGCAGGGCAAACGCCCTACCCGCTGGGCTATCGCTCTGGTCCCATGAAGATCATTTCTGATGAAACGAAGTGACGATCATTTTTGATGAAACAGCTCCCATCACTTTCTTTTCATGTTAAAAGGAAGAAAAAATAAAGTATCAGTGAACTTTCTGAAGAATACAGTCCTAGCATGCAGGTTTGATTTTCAAGAACCTACTAACTGACATCGGTCCTCATCTGCCTTCCATTTCCCCACTCATAGACGTCTATATACTGAACCCACAGATTCTCAGATTATCTGTACTTCTCTAGTCAACCTTGACCCTAGGGGTTCTTTCTTTCAGTTCCATCCTCAGAAGTTCTGCCCATTTTATCACTGAAAAAACATGTTCTGAAGTGAAGCTTCATGAGAGCAGGGCTACTATAACTGGGGGGCAGAATCAACTTGCAAAGCTCATTGATAAGCAAAGCCCTTCCCGTACTTCCTCCCTGAAAGTGCCTACTATCCCCTCATGCTAAGGCGTAACCCTTGACACATCTGATTCATCAAGTTTTTCTGTTGCCTTCGCTGCCCAACTATGTTAATGTCCTTTATGACTTTAGGATATGCTTTCTTTTAATTCATATGTACAAGCATCACGTTTCTTTGGATGACTGAGTTTCTCCATTCTAAGATGATGTTGCTATCACTGCATGTATCCAAAACACACAGAAAACAGTTCAGCCTGGCACAAGTAGAGACAAGCACCAGATTCTCCATAAACCAGTTAATTCCACCTCAGTTAGGAATGTTGTACAAAATCCATCTTCAGGGCTGTATAAGCATTCCATGTTTCATTAGTTTCTTCTCTCTTAGAGAACAATTATTCTCTCTCATTCCCTTATCGTTTAGCTACATTGATTGCTACATGTCTTATTTACTATCAAAATGTATTGCTATCAAGACTGTCAACAAATCTTGGAAACCAGTGATAATTTCTAGAAATCATTGTTTCCAATCATATGATTCAGATAATTTAAGTCTCATATAATTTCTAGAAATCTTTGTTTCCAATGATTTAAGACTCTTATAGTAACAAATACAACTTGTTTCACTGTCAATGCTCCATGTCAATGAACATTAGTAAAAGTAAGCCCATGGGGTCAAGGAGATAACTCAGGGTATATGCCTTGCAAGAGTGAGGCTATGAGTTTTGTCCATGGCCCCCCTGAACACCATGCGATGTAACCCTGGTAGCTCATAGTTACTTCTGAGCCCAAATAGCAGCTCACTAATGATGAGCTGAACATTGAACTGTCATACAATTGTCTGTGTATTATCCAATTGCTTCACCCTAGATCCCCTGATTTTCTTGGGAGACACCCAGAAAAAAGCTAAATCAGAAACTCTATAGACGTTGTGAATATGGGCCACTAAAATTCACACATCATTTGTAATACCCTTGACACTTTCATTTCAATTTATACCAATTCTTCTAATCGATATTTTCCTCCTTTGTTATTGCAGAGTAGGGGAGGATGGGTGAGGAGAGCAGGCATGCTTAGTTCCATCTCCCAAGCATTTAGTGGTATTGCACTAATGATCATACTCTTCTGTTGTTGCTCACAGAAAATAATGTTCCCCACTGGCATGTGGGATTGTGCCAGGGTGGAGCTTGCAGCCTCATGCTACAAGGCAGATATCTCTGAGGGAGCTACCCCCCAAGCTCACTAAGCAGCATTAAAACAATAACAAAGTTCTAAAAGAGAGTGATTTAAAGCTTTAAATTTAATCCATCTAGTCAACCGCTTTATATAATGTGTTTGAGTTGGTACAAAAATGATCACGTTATAATAGGGTGTGCACAAGCTCCTAAGACAGAAATGAAAAAGGGAAATCTCAGGGGACCTCACAACAAAGAGAGTGATCTCTGGTGCCATATATCTGTGCTAGTACCCAACTGAAGTGTGTCACCCCTGACAAACTACACAAGCAAGTGGCTAATCCCCATCACCACAGTTTACCAGCTCCGCGACAAAAGTGTGTGACCTTTGGTTAGTGCCACAATAGGCTAGGGGAGAAAATGAAATAAATAAGTGTTTAAAAGGAGACACCAAAGATTTTGACAAAGTAGGCAGCCAGATAACAGATGATTACCTTAGATGATTAATTAGGTAATAGATGAGAACGTCAAAAAGTGATACTTTTTTCTAACCTTTGGTATTGTGTTGCCAGGGAATTCTGTGCAATAGAGTAACTAAATATTTTTGAGTAACAAAATTAAATTAGCTTATTATTTCAGATACTTCAGGATTAGAGCATTGAATTCAAATAATCAAACTAGGCTTTGCAGTAGGGAGTGTGACTAGGGTGGGAGGAACAGAAATTGGCATTCTTGGAGCCCTTGTAGAAACAAACAGAGACCAGAAGGTAAATTAGCAGTTGCTTTGAGCAGGGGTGTAAGATGTCGATGGGGGGGTAACTGGTGGGAATATTTGGGATAACAGCCAAGGGGTGTGGTATTTCTTTTTGAGGTCATGAAAATATTCTAAAACACATGGCTCTTTGAATATACTAAAAGCTATTCAATGGCACATTTTAAATAGCTGCATTGTGGAATGTGAGCTTAATCTCAAAAGAGTTGTTAGAGAGAGTCAGGAAATGTTATGTTTGAGACTTAATTTAATCTAACTCATTTTGATCTGGCTCATTTCACTCCAATTTTGAAACCATTTTTCCTTTCATAAGCATAATGCATCATAACTGCTTCAGGTATATTCAATCCTAAAAAAATGTAAAAGGCACTTGAGTTCATGAGCTTTCTTCTGTGCAACAAGCAGGGACTTGAGTATCGAGCTACTCTACCTTTGGCTCAATTTCTTCCTGTTTGCCTTGCATAAAGCATAAGGAAATGGAGAGCTTACTGTAGAATCAACAAGAAATTCATTTACAAATGTTATAATTAAATATACCCAAGGTGTAAATAAAAAAAAATTTATATCATCAATTTCCAAAGACAAATAAAAAGATTATTGTGAGAGGAATATACCAGGTTTGAATCCCAGCTCTTGCAACTTCCAGTTGGATGAGGTTAGTGGAGCAAACCTAAACATTCTGATGTTTTTCTCCTTTTCTTAAATAGGTTTTTCTCTAATAATATAAAGTTTGTTCTAAAGTTAGAATTTTTTAAAATGAATTTTGGGGTTACACTTGGGGCAGCTTAGAGGTTTACTCTTGGCTCTGTGCTCAGGTATTACTATAAGTGGCATTCCGGGGAACAGATGGAATGCTGGGGAATGAACCCTGATCAGCCATGTGCAAAGCAAGCACCATACCTGCTGTACTGTCTCTCAGGCCTAAGTTTAGAGGTCTTTTTACCTTTGTACAAAATGCCGGGCACATTAGAAAACATGGATGAATGGTAGCTATTATCATAGATGATATTACTTGAGGTTCTATCATGTAACAGCTTCATATTATCTTAATAAATTCTGAGAAAATTCTGAGACAATAAGGATATGCATGGCTATGCCACAATAACAAACAGTTCCTAAGTCTCAGCATCTTGATAGAATCAAAGATTTATTTCTTAGTCAAAGATTTGTTTCTATCAAATATAGGCGTGGGGCTCTGCTCTGTGCTAGCCATACTCTAGGACTCAGTTAAAGAGCTAATATGATCCATTCACATGGCAAAGGGAAAAGAGAATGTGGGAAATTCTACACAGAGGATTCAGATGCATGTTGAAAGAGGAAAAATGTTACTTTTTGCTTTCATTTCACTAGCTAAATAAAGTAATATGGTCTTGCCCATCTCAAGAGGGCAAGGATTCGCATTTTAATACTTCCATAGAAAATGATAAAGCAGTATGTCTTTAAAAATTTGAATGATTACCATTCATCATTAAGAGAGACATTTTCCAAATAAAGAATATGAAGTGAGGGGGCAGCCGGAGTGATTGCACAGTGGGTAGGACGTTTGCCTTGCATGCAGCCAACCCAGGTTCAATCCCCAGCATCCCATATGGTCCCCTGAGCACCTCCAGGAGTAATTCCTGAGCTAAGAGTAACCCAGAGTGTTGCCGGGTATGACCCAAAAGCAAAAAAAAAGGAAAGAAAGAAAGAAAGAAAGAAAGAAAGAAAGAAAGAAAGAAAGAAAGAAAGAAAGAAAGAAAAGAAAGAAAGAAAGAAAGAAAGAAAGAAAGAAAGAAAGAAAGAAAGAAAGAAAGAAAGAAAGAAAGAAAGAAAGAAAGAAAGAAAGAAAGAAAGAAAGAAAGAAAGAAAGAAAGAAAGAAGAGAGAGAGAGAGAGAGAGAAAGAAAGAAAGAAAGAAAGAAAAGAGAGAGAGAGAAAGAGAGAGAGAAAGAGAGAAAGAAAAAGAGAGAGAGAAGAGAGAGAGAGAGATGGAATAGTAAAGTACTTTCCTTCATCTGTATGACTAAGTAATGGCACAAGAAGTGATTCAAACCCAGGTCTTGAGTTGTTTCATGATCATTCCAACCAGGTCCTGAAAACTGAAAATATTCCACTACCAGGACATGTAAATATGTCTCTCTCCGCATTCTTAGGGGGGAATTGTGCACTTTTCTCTTGGGAACCTATTGGTACTGCCTTCTCAGAAGTCAGTTTGGAACAAAAACAATGAGAATCATAAACTGTTCACACACCCTTTGACCTAGTAATCCTAGTTCTGGGAATTTATCCTAAGGGAGTCATCTTAAGAAGATGAAAAAAAATTATACTCTTGAAAAGATCTATTGTGACATTGTTTATAAGAACTGGAAGGAATTTATATTTTCAACAATAGGAGCATAATTTATGGAGTATGCACTCAAGTAATTATTATAAAGCTAATTGTGTATATTTACAAAGACCATGTAGTAACATGAAATTTATTATAAAAGCTTCTGATATAATGTTAAGTGAAAAGAAAAATGGAATTATTTGTACTAGATTGCGAATACGTGAGCGACCGTGCTGTAGAGACTGTTCATACACTGTGGTATCTCTCCTGTCTCCTTTACTAGTGTTCTCATCTCCTCAGGGACTCAACTTCAGACCACAGTCTCCCAGTCTCCCTGAATTCTTATCAATGAAATATGAGCAGTAGGAATGTGCTTAACTTCTCAGTTTTGCCCAGAAAATGATGAAGCACTTGAATTTTTGTTTGTTTAGCCTCATATAGCCCCTCCCTCTGCAAAAAGAAATGGCAGCAAGAAAAGAAATTCCCTTGGTCCAAAGAAGAAAGCCACACATTCACAGGGAATGTAAAACTTTTTTTCTAAAACCTTCTTAATATTATTTTAATGAATGAAGAAGGAAAAATATTTTAACAATCAATTTAATGTAAATTTACCATCAAATTTTTTAATTATGTATTGCTGTTCTTAAAGTAAAATGGAATACTCATATTTGTGGAGATGTTTGAAGAAAAGTCTAAAGGGGAACAGCAGAAAATGGCAGAGATACATACGTAAATGACACTTTGCACATCCCTGGCAGTTAATGATTTTAACCCACCAAAAAATTATTCAAGAGCATAACTGGGAAGAGTTATAGGCAAGCTTACTGCCATGTTGGGGATGAAGACCCAGAGAATCTCTACAGCCTTGGGGCATAGGAGACTGGGGTCGGTGGTGTCTTCGAAGCAGTTTATTAAAGAAAGAAGTGGTGGAAAAGGGCTCAGAGACAATTGAACTGTTGTTGACTTTTTTAAATTTTTTTACATTTTAGAAGTTTATTTAAAATTTTTATTATACTACTCTGAGATATACAGTTACAAAGATGTTCATGATTAGGTTTCAGTCATACAATGTTCTAGCACCCATCCCTCCACTAGAGCCCTATTCCCACCACCAATGCCCTCAAATTCCTCCTCCCTCCCCAGCCTGCCTCAATAGCAGGCACTTTTCTTTTTCTTCTCTTTTTTTGTTGTTGACTTTTATCAGTGCCTAAGTTCTCTCCTTTTTCGAGGGAAATTCAACTGTGGTGGGGCGGAGCGGTAGTCCAGCGGGTAGGGTGTTTGCTTTTGCATGCGGCGGCCCGGGTTCGACCTCGGCATCCCATATGGTCCCCGAGCACCTCCAGGAGTAATTCCTGAGTGCAGAGCCAGGAGAAACCCCTGAGCATTGCCGGGTGTGACTCCAAAAAGCAAAAAAAAAAAAAAAAAAAATTCAACTGTGGAACTTAACATGTATCAGTTAAAGTCTGTTTTTGACTCTTCGAGATCAACATTTTTTCAGTATGCACAAAATGTAAAACCAGACAAATGTCACATACCTGGAACTTCTCCGTAGAGAATCAGGTTGTCACAACCCCTATAATTTTTCACAGAAAGAATTTTTTAGTTGCGTAAAATAAATATCAGTAACTAGCATGTGATGTGCACTTACTATATGCTGGACACCATTCTACATTTATTTCTGTTTTCTCAGCTATCTATTCCACCATATCCTATTAGAAAGCACTATTTATATCTCCACCTCATACATACACTCACAGATTTCTAAGGCACAGAACACTTAGCAATGTTCCCCAAGGAAGCCAACAGTCTGCTCAGAATCTGATTTTTGTTTTCAAACTAGGTTGCCTTTGCTCACGAATTATTAAATCTAGCAAAAACATGTACTCAAGTCATAAAAATTAATTTGCTACAAGACCTTCTGTGCTCATGTCCATCTTTTTTAGAAGTATATGTAAAATTGGCAGATTTTGTTTCAGATTAATTACATGGCAGCTAAAACATATTTTCAAGACTGCTGTCTGACTACAAAATATCCATTTTCTTTCAGATTCATGGAAACATCTATTTTAAGCTGGACAATTGCCATTGAGATGGAAGACAGAATCTACAACCACAGCTATATGGTCATGTGTCTCAATTCCTCACAATGAGATAAACATGGAAATAGGATGTTAATTTCGGCCAAAATCTCCCCCTAAAGAAAGGGCTTACTTTTTCTCCTTCATCCTGTTCTCTGGGGATTGGGGTGGGGGTTGATACTCACACCTCATCAATCAAAAGAGCAAATCCAATAAAGCCCTTCCTATCTCAGATGATGATGAAGCCATCATGCTGCACCGTAGTCAGCATCTGGCTACTTTTCTCAGAGTTTTTTTTTTAATGTTATTTGGGGCGCCATGGTTTGCTGTGTATGGAATGGTAGGGTCTCAGGCATATAGCATCCTATTACCACATCTTCCACCAAAGTGTCCACTTCCTTCCACCATTATCAAATGTTTCCCCATACCCTATTCCCTCCTACACACAGGCACAGACACAACACAGACCCAATGCAAGACACACACACATATACACACACACACACACACACCACTTCCCTCACACCTGTAAAGCTTCTGAAGATAAGTTTTCATATTGTGTTGCCTTTGGGGTATTATTCTTTTACTAAGATTTTATATCCCAATGAAGGAGATCATTCATGTCTGTTCTGCTACCTCTGTCTGACTAACCTCACTTTCGGCATACTCTAAAGATCTATCCACAAAGCAACAAATTGCATGCTGTCCTTTTCTTTTTTCTTTTTTAAATTTTTTTTTTTTTTTTTTAATTTTTTATTATACCACAGTGAGACATACAATTACAAAGGTGTTCATAATTGGTTCTTGGTAATACAGTATTCCAGCTCCCATCCCTCCACCAGTGTCCCATTTCCACCACCAATGTACCCCACCCCCCCCACCCCCACCCCAGGCTGCCTTAGCAAGGTAGCCCTGTTTCCTCTCTTTTTCTCTCTCTCTCTGTCTCTGCATCTCTCCCTCTTCTTTTACACATTGTGGCTAGCCCTGCAGATATTTAGAGTTTATCACTTAAGTCTCTTTGTGTATATTCAATGGTGAGTTTAAATCTGCCATTACCATTTCCCACATTTAGTAAAACACTGGTATCTATTTATATCCTATTAATGAATGCAGTCATTCTATATCTGTCCTTTTTCCTTCTGACTAATTTCACTCAGCATGATAGTCTCCATGTCCATCCATTTGCAGGTAAATTTCATAATTTCATCTTTTCTGACAGCTGCATAGTATTCCATAGTGTAGATGAACCACAGTTTCTTTAGCCAGTCCTCTGTTCTCGGGCATTTAGGTTGTTTCAGATTCTAGCTATAGTGAATGGCGCAGAGATGAATAAAGAAGTACAGATAGTGTTTCTGCTATGTGTTTTTCGGTCTCTCGGGTATATTCCCAGGGGTGCTATTGCTGGATCAAATGGGAGCTCAATATCTAGTTTTGGGAGGAATGCCCATATTGTTTTCCAAAAAGGGCTGGACCAGTCGGCACTCCCACCAACAGTGGATGAGAGTCCCTTTTTTCCCCACATCCACGCCAGCACTGGTTGTTCTTGCTGTTTTGGATGTGTGCCAGTCTCTGTGGTGTGAGATGGTACCTCATTGTTGTTTTGATTTGCATCTCCCTGATGATTAAAGATGAAGAGCACTTTTTCATATGCCTTTTGGCCATTGAATTTCTTCTTTTTTGGAAGCTTCTGTTCATTTTCTTCTCCCCCATTTTTTATGGGGTTGGCTGTTTTTTTCTTGTGTGAAGGGCTACCAGTGCCTGATATATCCTGGATATTAGCCCCTTGTCAGATGGGTATTAGGTGAATATCCTTTCCCACTCTGTGGATTGTCTTTGTATCTTGGTCACCGTTTCTTTTGAGGTGCAGAAGCTTTTCAATTTTATATAATCCCATTTGTTTATCTTTGCTTCCATTTGCTTGGTCAGTGATGTGTCGTCTTTAAAGATACTTTTTGTTTCGATGTGGTAGAGCATTTCTCCTATGTTTTCTTCGATGTACCTTATAGATTCATGTCTGATGTTGAGATCCATAATCCCTTTTTGATCTGACTTTGTGCATGGCGTT